>LTAE01003899.1:3947-34852 GCA_001647135.1 Pontederia paniculata | reverse complement strand
GTTAAATTAATTGACCCTTTAACTCCCATGTTATTTTAACTCCTATTAGCAAGAAAAAAACTAATTATTACTCTTGACCCTTTAACTCCCATGTTATATAATTTCTATCTCATTATATTTGAGGTAATTACACTACAAATGCTACACATCTTTTAGCCCTTTATCTCCCATAATAACTACATATACATTTATATTAATTATAAGTCAATAAATTATTTTCTCTATCCAATTAAATAGAGTAAAGTAATTATATCAATACATTATTTAAACATTCAATTCTAATATTCCAAAATATTTATTTATTATAAATAGTTTAAACTTATCTATATGAAATTCATATAATATAGATTAATAGTTCATAAAGTGTGCTATTATTTTGTCAACTCTAACTTCTTTTTTTCCGCACCTTCACCCTCTTTCCTAATTTATTTGTCATGCCAACTTAGTAATCCTCTTCTCTTTCCTATTTTATATCTTATTTCATATTTTTCGGCTTAACTAGAATTCAGTTATCCTTCCTCTTTTTATCACCTTATAATTTCAAATCAATTAATTCGATTCTTCTTTCTCAATTACCTACTTTTTCTCCTCACACTAACACTCATATGCTTTCTATTTTTATTTTATTATTATCTTAATTAATAGTTACCTTAATAACTTCCTTTCTTTCCTCACCTTAAGACTCATTCCTGATTTATTTGTCATAGTTAGTAATCCTCCTTCTCTTTCCTAATTTATTTTTTATTCCCTATTTTTCACCTTAATTTGAATTTGATTCTCTTTTTTCTTTCCTGATTTATTTCATCTTTTTCATAAAACAAAATTGAAGCGCATAAACAATTATTTTTTTCCTTCCCCTAATCACATTCTCTTTTTCCTCTTTTCTTCTCCGTTCAAATCCATTTGGTATTTCCTTTTTAATTATTCCTCATTTGTCCTTTAATTTTTCTTTCTGATTTATTTTATATTTCTATCTATACATTTATTTCCTCTCTGTATCTCTCATTCTTCTTCTGTACATTCATTATTCTTCTTCCCAATTTTAATTCCTTTATTAAGGTTTCTTTCCTAATTTGCTTTATTTTTTTCTATACATAATTTTCCTTCTTTAACATGCGATTTCCGTTGTTGCATCAAGTATTCTTCGTCATTCATTTACTTATTAATGTTTTCCATACCATGTCATCTACTACAATCTCTTGGTCTTCTTGTTGATTGCTCTTCTTTAACATCAATCATGAATATGAAAAAAAATGTTACATCCAATTATGTATTTCTATTTATTTTCATTTATTTGGATTTTTCTCACCCTTTAGTCAATTATGTAAGTAAGACTTTAATTATCTTTGGCCCACTATAACTCATTTAAATTTTATATTTAATGTTCTAGCAACTCAAACAAAAGCACTACGATACCTCGTTAAAAAATGTTTAATATTATGGTAAGTTATGAAATCTTTCTCATGTTCTGCTAATAGAAAAAATTATTTATAAACATAGGGATCAACAACATGATTAATAAACACTATTAAAAAATGAAGAGTCCAACAAGTGGAAGAAGTCAAACCGAGTAGTGTTTATTAAAGAACTCCATTTAGTTACTTCCACTACAATGCATCCATGACTTTTCATTCTCTGCATGAAAAATTCCTCATGATCAACCTCTATATATTTCTACTTACTCATTGAAAAAAGTAAGTAGAAGAAAAAGAAGAGAAAAAAATGAGCGCCAATGGGATGGCACCGCCGAGCAGCTCCAACGTGGTGGTCTTCTCGAGCTTGGCACAATGACAAATTGACAGAGTGGAGCTTCACACCAAGCACCTGTCCCACGCCCTCAAGTTTGACACCTATCATGACCTTCATGAGTTTTCTTTTTTTTCATTTTGATTTCTATTTGTGCTTATTTGTGTTCTCCATCTTTATAACTATGACATATATGATGCTAATAGTACTTTGGTCATATAGTTTTTCAGTCATTTGAAGGTTGATAATTGGGGAATCACCATAATTCGACTATTCTTGAATCATAATGATGGTCAGCCGCCACCGTCCACTTCTATCTTCGTCTTATGCATTTCTAGATCTGGACCTCTAAGCAACTAATTTTTACGCGTATTAAAATCAAAATTATTAGGTCACAATTAAAACTTTTTATCTCAATAAAAAATTGAGTTGACATCGAAACAATATTCTTCTAACTATTTATTTTAGGTCACAACTCTTACTAATAATGAAATAATTGAAAAAAAAATAGAATAATATCCATTAAACCTTAACACAATTTCTAACATTCAACATTTTGATAAGCAAAAATAAAAAATGTGTTATAATTTTGTAATATATTTAACAGTATATATATATATATGTATATATATATATATATATATATATATATATATATATGTATGTGTGTGTGTGTATATGTATGTATGGGATAATAACTATGTAATTTAAGTCTATTTGAGTAGAATCCAAAATTCTGCATTATTTTCATTAAAAAATAAAATATATGTTGGGAGGTCATTATGTATACATTTTGTGGCGATCATATAATCATATATGTTATATTTTTATCAAATAATGTATAATCGCACAATGCGCGATAATATTTTCTAGTTAATAGGTAATGCTGAGAGGTAATGTAGTAAACATCTCCTGAGTGATAAATCAAATCTATTTCAATGATAATATCATGGTTAAGGCCGTTTGATACATAATAATTTATGTTGAATTTTTATTTAAAATTTGAGGCTCATAATATCATCATATATAGTATTATCGATAACTTTAATTTTTTATAATCTAAATTATCATCTAATTTTACATCTCCCGAAGATATATTTATCTAGACTATGAGTATGGTGAAATATATATTAACAAAATTATCCATTCAATCAAATTCTCAAAATTTTCTTTTCATTTATTTAAAATGTTATAGTTCATTTTCAGTTTCTCGATTTCTATGTATAATTTCGACTCTTCATATTTGATTCATGCTCATTTTCAGTTTTTGCCTTTTTTTAATCTTTAATAATATATTATTAAAATTTGAAATAACTTTTAAAAGTATTTTAGTAATTTTATTTATTCATTTTATTATTAATACTTATCTAATGTGATGTTACTGATACTTTAAAAATTGATAATCTAGTTTTAGCAATGATCTAAATTTCCGTGAATGCAATATCATTATCCTTAATTCAATTGTGGTTCTCCATCTTAGTTGGGTTTGAACTTTGAAGTTTACACATCCATATTGTCTATGCATTTATCTTTTATGGTATTTTTACGTCGGCCACAAAAGAAATAAACAAGTAAATTCACTTATCCATCCAAAGATATATACATATTTATGTGTGTCAATTCTTACAACCACGATGTTTTTTATTTTCAAAAACTATTTTTCTTTAACATTTCGATTCATTTTTTAATTTTGTAGATTTCAATAACACTAAAAAGAAATAAATATATTGTATAATATTATTTCCGGATTCAGAAGAGGAAATTTGGCTCTGTGTATTGTAATTTTTTGGAGTAGAAGGCTACAAGCTTGTCTCCCATTTTGATACTAAGATCTCACCATTTTGAAAACTAAAACAACTAATTGTTGGTTGTATCTCATTGTCTTTTACTATTATTGTCATGATTCAAAAAGCAAAACTTTGTTTTTTACATAATTTGAATAGGAATAGGAAATATCGAGTAAATGATGTTCTTTCTGATCAAAATAATATAAAAAGTTTACTCAGCCACAAAATCACTTCAGGATCATGCACATTTATGGGCTAGACACATCTGATTTAAGTTAACAAAAATAAAATTTACATCACACACGGAAGAATAACAAGTGTAGCATATACTAAGATGTTTAACACCATCAAGCCACGCACGACCTTTAATTGATACAAAAGTGTGATTTTAGTAATGTGAAACATAAAGCTCTCGCAAAAGATCATGAAATGGACTAATTGCTTATTCAAGCATTCTCTTTCTCAAACACTTCACTGGCGTATTTCCAGTTCACAACCTTCCATATGTTCTTCAGATAGTCCGGTCTCACATTCTTGTACTGCATGTAAGGCCAAAGTTAAATATAACTGATGCATGTTCATTTTAACGCATAAGCTGAACCTAAAGCTAGAATTATAAATTCTATACAGAACAATAACCATCATATAACAAAAACATACAGTCTTTTCTTTTCTTTACTGCTCTAGGAATGATTTCAGAATGATCAAATCTCATATTGAAATGTCATAAAATGATAAAGCTTTCATTATTGCTTCTACAAAATGTTCTCAAATCAAAACATGAACTTACATAATGGACAAGGAATGGATTCTGATTCTATTGAAATCCACTGACATAGTTTGTTATCAGTTTATTATTTTTTTGCCCTCACAGTCCTGCATCTAAAGGCTACTAGTACTCATAAGCTGAAAAGTTCAGTTTTGTACAAGTATTGTGAGTATCATAACATATTTTCTTGTGCATGTGCATTGCAGATTGTCTAGCATGTTAGTGCATGTTGCATTTGCTTCACTTTCTTTCTGTTTGAACATCTATGACCCTCATTTACAGGTATTCTGCACCTTGCAATTCTAGAAGTTCAAAGCCATTACCTGGAGGTAGTAAGCATGTTCCCACACGTCAATACCGAGCAAAGGCACCAAGTTTGCACCTTTGGTCACTAGCGGGTCCTGCATGTACATTTAAGTCAATAAATATTTTTCGGGGTTGCAAACTGCTATAGAAACAAAAAGTACAACAGATTTGTCTGAGACCTAATGCCTCCAACGATATGAGGTTGCAATGAGTGAATGCACATTGAATGTTTCAACTTAAACATTTGGCGGCATTTACCAAACGACAGACATTAATGTTTAATTTCCAATTTGACATTATTTTAGAGAACACACACACACACATGACTACAGGAGAGAAGTAGTATATTTTCAGCACATTAAGCAACACAGAAGACATGAATGAATGAGATCAGATAAGAAAAACGATCAAAGAAGATCTCTCCAACCTCTTAGCATTATATGAGGCAATTATTTCTGTTGACGTAACGCTATACATCAATATAATGTATAAATTCCTAAAAGCAAGTAAGAAGCTAACATGATAATTTCCAAGAAAATCAATACTTCATCTCAGCAAAAGAAAACAGAACTTTATATTCCTATATCCTGGCCTAAAACTTTCTTACATGGAAGGAACCCTCGAACATTTTTACGGAACTTTGTCACATGAAAGGAACACTCAGATATTGTTAAGGACTTTCTTTCCTTTCTGGTGTATAATTCATTAAATTACTCCTCTTTAGAGCAACATAATTTTCAAAGATATGATTCAGACAAGATTTTTCTAGGATTAGAAAACAATATTATGTACACAGTATTCCTTATTCATCAACCACTAATATTCAAGGAAAAGTGCTGTCTATATCATGAAGTTGAACTATTAGTCTATTACCATTAGAGTATACATTGGAAAGGAAATTACATCCTCCCAGATGTACAAAATGCTAAAAACTTCAGAACACTCTTTCCTCGTAGTTTTGGAATCAGATGAACAATCAGAGGAAAGCTTAAAACAGTAGGGGAGATCTCATCAAAATCAAAAGATCAGTGAATATTAGTATTTTTTTAAAATGGTTCATAAGATGTCTGCATGAGTATTATGTATCAATGCCATTGAATAGCTCAGCCCTTTTCCCGAAAAAAAAATGCTCGAAATAAGAAATTGATTTATCTAGTTAGAGATGTGGGGTTCTATTATCAAAAGTGATGTCTGCATGAGTATTATGTATCAATGCCATGGAATAGCTCAGCTTTTTTGCAGAAAATAAAATGCTTGAAATAAGAATTGATTTATCTAGTTAGAGATGTGGGATTCTATTATCAAAAGAGTCGTTTAATATGGTTCAAATATCCATTTAGTCACTTTAAGCAGAGTGGTGCTTAACTTGCTGCACTCTAAAATGACAACTTTACTCAGGACGCAGCATCGTACATCAGAAAGGTAGGCAAAAATGAAATTTAAAACTGAGAAAACTGTTGTTCAGAAAATGGAGAATGCAGTGCATAGATCCTACTGAACATTCTAGCTTAAGATCCAAATTGAGAAACATATCTAAACAAGTTGATATGAAGGTTCGATAAACATTATTTCTCAAAAGAAAGTTTGACAGAAAAAAAAGTTTGACAAACACTAATTTCAGCATGGTCGTCTATAAGACAGAGAAGCCTTGAATCATATTTTGATTATTTTCATCAAGGCAACACATCACATTTCAGTTCCAATACCTTGCTTCACAAATAGCAACATATTACTATATCTTTTTTCTTTATAGGACATTACTATATGTTACTATAACACCATCTTACATATTACAAGAAAGATACTAAAGAAAACTAAATATGATGAGAAAGGAGAAGAATGAACATTTCCTAATGAAACATCTACAAGTACAAGTAATAGCTCAATATTACCTGATTTGCAGTGGTTTCAACCATGAGTTTCTTTGCTTCTTTGTCCAGCGCTAACCACTGTATAGAAAGCAGTTAAGACCTCATGAATTTAATTCATCCAAACACATCAAGGGAAGCATGTGCAGAAGTTATCCTCATTCATGATTGCAATGTGAATCACTCTGCCAAAAGAATGCCAATTGATGTAGGAAAAATAATTCTAGCGGAACAAGTAACTTACGACCCATCCAGAGCCCTGTACAGCAGCACCTTCTGCATTCATTTTCAGCACCAACGCCTCCAAAGAACCAAAGTCTGTGTCGATGGCCCAACCAAGTGCCCCATGAGGAGGTTCACCACCACCCTCCTGCAAGATACTTCCATGAGAAGAAGCAGAACAATACCAATACAGAATACAACTCAGGGCCATTTGCACTTACACTTATAGGCTTGAGGTTTTTCCAGAAGATGGAATGATTGACATGGCCTGAAATATAAAGCATAGAACCTTATCTTTCATATTAAGACAAATGCAGAAGTGTGTCTTTCAAGTATTTATGCTTTAATACCAAATAGTGACAAATTGAAACACGCAGTTAAACTGAAATGAGGACTGCAATATCTTGATGCAAGACGAAAACTACAACTTTAGTCGTTAAAGATGAAGCGCTTGATTTTCAGTCCAGATATATGGAGTAGCTACATTGCAACATAGATGCACAAATTCATAGAAATTCCAAACAATTGAAATCCAAATTTCATTGTGTTTTTCATGTAAAATAGAATAACGAATATTCAAATTGAACTCTTTCAACATGCTAATAATAAGGTTATTTCTGCAAGAAATGTCGTTAAAATTATCCCAAGCAATTGCGTTGCTAACAGTAAGCGTCTCAAATTTAATAGATAGATCAAATCAGCTAAACAATTACAGAATCCTAAACGAGCCAAGTTGCCATCTTCGATTGCCATTCCAATCAACGAGAAGCTAACCAACAGATACACAGAGGAATCGAATAGAGCGGACGAACCTCCGCCGTTGAACTTGATGGCTCCCTGCAGGCCGACGACGGTCGCGGCGTCGCCCTTGGCTACGGCCTCGTGGAGCTTCTCGAGGGCGTTGTTGTAGTTGGTAACGTAGGTCTGATGGTGCTTCTGATGGTGGAGGCGCATGATTTCACCGCTGATGGCGGGCTCGAGGGCGCCATAGTCGTAGGGCAGGTCCGGAAGCGCCGCGACCTTGAGGCCCCGGGACTGGTGGACTATCCCCGACGCCGAACCCAGTCCCCGATCGCCGCCGACTAGTCCGACGGAGCCGGCGACCGCGATAGGGCGTCCGATGCCGGAAGCTACTCCTTTCCTTGCGATGAGTGTTCGAAGCGCCATGGCCAATCGTAGAGAACTCTCAACTGGAAGCTTCCACAAATAGAAACGGAGCAAGAACAGATGGAGCGGGTCGACGGCGGTGGATTTATGTTGCGTGACATAGTTTTAGGCTTTAGCCCTTGAAGTTGGAGAATATTACGAGATTAGGCTTATCGGTGAGTTCAAAGAAGGCATTTTCCTAATAATCTGAACTTAATTATTTATATTTGATTTTCATATTTACCCTTCTAAATTTTTCATAAATAAAATATAACACAACAAATAAATAATCATATAATAATAATAATATACTATAATAATAAATTAATGAACATAATAAATTTTATTTAAATAGTGTTTATATAATATTATATTACTATTATCATATTATGAATAAAAAAACATAGCACTAATTATTAACTATAAATATTATTAATTAAACTAAATTTTTAATAATTAATATTATTAATTATAAATATTATTTTATTATGAAGGGTGCTAATTACTTAAATACATTAATTTGTGAGCTTATAATTTAAATTGATAAATTTAAATTCAGTAATACAAATTATTTAATTTAATAATATTTGTAAAGAGTATTTTATTAAAATAATATAAATTATTTAGTAATTATTTATATAAATAAATGTGATAATCTAAGTAGTCACTTGGATTACTTATATAGTAAACAAAGTAATGCATATTACTAGTAATTTAATATGTGATACTCTTTTTGTTAAATAATATAAATTATTAGGTAATGTTGAGAGGTAATGTAGTAAACGTCTTTAAAGAGAAAAATCTAAATATGTTCGAATTAAAACTATGTTTGGATGAAGGTGTGGGATGAGATTATTATGTTTGGATAGAGTTTTTTTGAAAAATAAAGGGGTTTGAATCTTTCCAAATTTTTTAAAATTAATTCCTCCAAATTGATGAAATTAAGATAGGTTAAAACTTCTGAACGAGTTTGCCATTCGTTTTAATTGTTACTGATCATTCATTTTTTATTTTAGTATGAAAATCGTATTTTCAAAATATATTTCTTCTTATTGTATCTCTCTTTTCTATTCAAATATAAAATTCGTAACACTTCCGATCCATTTCCTTCTCATTTTTCTTTCTCCTTCCTCTTCCCACCATCCATATTCTTATCAAAACCACGATTCGATCATCCGACTTTAATTGTCAATTTTGGTATTATATCATAAGTTTTTTTTCTTCCTTCTAATATTCAAGAAAGGAATTTCATTGGGAAAACCTATTTTTTTTGTGAAAGTAGTTATGGGTCTAATTTCTAGGAGTCTGATTCCCTATCAATTTTATTTTTGCCAGTCAAATGACTGTTATATAATCATTTTATACAACCTATTAGTATTTCTTATTTCTTTGTTACCTAGTTGGCCTTGTTGACAAGTTTTTTTGGATAATAATCTCATGAGTTTCCCCATCATTAAATTTTCACTTCAATTCCACCATATAATAAAAATAAGACATTCTTTTCCCTCTGCAGCTAAGCTTTCTTTTCTGTGAGTTTAGACTGCATTTGCCTTATTGTGCAAATAGCCAATAGATAAACTTTTAAAAAACCAAAACTAGTCATCATTATTTTCATTTTCATAACATGAATAATGAGAAATTGATAATTCAGAGAGAGAGAGAGAGAGTATGTAACATGCAAATTGTAGCAAATCCGAGATATTCAAGTTGATTTCAAATGGATTAAAGCATCTACATGGGAAAATAAAAGAATAGGCCTCTTCATTTATCATATCATGCTCACAGTACTAGATGGAGATTACAACTGAAGACAAGCCTTTGGAATAAGACTTTTAAGATTTTCCCTACTACTAATTACCTTATAATTAACTAGTCAAAAAATGCATATAGTAATAACATATGATCACTCTGCTATGCAAGGCTTTGCTAAGTAACAGAGTAGATGGGGTCCTCCTTTCCGACCCCTATAAAAAATTTATCATGATAGCCTTAAAATTACGATATCTGCTAAATATGTCTCTGCATATTGGACCATACTTCATGCTCGCAAATCTTTGTTTGAACTCCATGTTGGAGCTTTCAGATCACCCCCATCAATATTTGCGCCAGTGCCATTCTCAACATTGATCAATGGATCAGACTCCGTGTCTTTCGCCTGGAGTTTTCAACCAACAAGAAGTGATCATACCAGAAAAGCATTCTAAATATACAATGATGATACAGGTCACAAGATAAAGAACATCATCCACAACTCAGTAAAATTTCACCTCTTTGTTTCAAATGAGAACTCATAAACTTCAACACGTTAACTGTGTGGAAGAGCTTGAGATGTATGCATATAGCTCCCAAAAAGATGTTAACATATCTCTTAAATAACATTTTTCAGAGAGGTCCGTAGTGATACATTAAATTTGCACTAGCAAGGCTACTCCAATAACTACCTTAATATTGTCATTGGTTGGTCATTGACAAAGTTGCCATAAGACATCACAAATTCATCTTTGTTTCGGGATGAGATTGTGTGATAAGACATTACATGGGGACATGCAAAATTACTACTAGCTAAAACTAAAAAAACTGGCTAGACGCTGCGCACATTCAGATGTACCCTTAATTTAATCAAGCATAATTAATCTATGAGTCAATCAGAACATGTCACAAAAGAAACAAACCGAACAAACATGAGAAATGGGATATATTTCTTATGAACGTTATAAATGAATTTCAATATCATATTGTATGCAGAAAAGTTTTAAGTCGTATTTGTACCTGCATCATCTGAACAGCTGTTTCATTAGCTTTCTGTTGGCTCTCTCGTACACAGAAATAGGAATACAATACCATGCCAATAATTGCAACGAAAATGCCAAATATATTTCTCCAACTAAATGGATTATGAAGCAAGACATAACCAAAAGCCAGAACTAGGCAAGTTTTAAGATGTCCCAGTACTTGATAGGTGACAGGTGATGTCTTTCCAATTACAAGAAATGTACTGAAGTTGACAGACACTGATATAAGGCATGAAAGCACAATGAAGATCTGCAAAGATACACACAAGCTGAGATAAGAACTGAAAAGAAATGTTGGAAATGTACAAGTTGACTACTTACAAGGACTTGAGGGGTGTAATTGAAGGCAAACACATTTTGGTTTGTCAAAAGGCCATCAAGAAATGGACCAATGATGAAAAGAGTCAAAGCTTGATAAGGTGAAGATTGATACAAAAGCTGCGTGGAGGAAACCTTGAACTTTTTCTGAATAGTATTCGTCATCTGTGCAGAAATTGTCAAGGTTTACAACAAGAACAGTAAAGTAATCCAACTTAGTGCAAATTATGTGGTTCAAAGTAATTAGCTACTTATTGGTGAATGTGGCTGTAGATTAGGATTTCGAGTTTTAAAAATTAGCTAGTTGCATTTGCTGGAGGCAAAGCAAAATCTCAGTTCAGAGAACTAGAGAGAAATATTTGATCTTTCTTGATACTTTATCAATACACAATAGTTTTATTTGCATTTACCCTGCATTTTGCCAAATGATATTACAAGATTTTGGTTGTTAAAGTCAATAATTGATGGGTTTAACTAAGCTTGCTGTAACTGTGAGAAATAACTGAAGCCTTCTTTTTGTAGTATAATAGCATCTGGTTTGTTCTATGAGATTGAGATTATTTTCACTTGGGTTCATGATAGAGAAGCAAGAAAACAAGATGAAGCCACAAGAAACTTGGGTTCCTGATAGAGAAACAAGATAACAAGATGAAGCCACATCTTATGGCAAACAAAAACATTAGTAAAAAAAAAATCATAATTTTGTATTTTGCCTGAGGTTAACTGATACTTTTATAATTGAACCCAATAAAGATTCTGTTCAGGAACAATATATAAAGGAAATACGAAATTTGGATAATCCACTATCTGCCTAACTTCGTCACTTTCATATGTAAGCTTTTACACAAACGTACCTACTTAGTCCTTTGCAGGGTAAAAATAACGGATAGATTAGCAAGAAAAAAAGTTGTTACGCAAGGATACAATTTGTGCAACGCAGGTTGTAACAATCGCTAGTAGTGATAATACAGATCCAAGCACATTGAGTTGCAGATCTGTCACTGTTGCAATTCCAACACCCAAAAGAAGGATTGAAAGGGAGAACTGGATACTCTTACTGCAATTATAACATAACAGTCAAATAGAAGAAAAGTACAAAAAATCAACATATCCAAATCAATATAGTTACTACTGTTAGGAGCTAAATTAAAAAATTGAAACATTCTAAAGTATGCTATGTTACCTTTACTAGGCTGTAATTGTAATGAATGTCCAATAAGAAAATTTGCACAAAGGTGCAAGGTGGCTATACCTGAATTTCTTCCAGAAGAAAACAGTCTCCAAAAATACGGTGCAAGGAATGATTGCTAGCTTTGTCATCTGAGGTGGAGATGAGTGTTAGAGAAAAATAGGAAGAAACAAAAAAGAAAAACACATAATATATCACAACTAAATATAAGACGAAGTTACAAATATGGTTGATAAACTAGAAAACATCATTGGCATAAACGACTCCAGTTACATAGGAATTTCATATGTAGCAGAAGTATGATTACACAAGAAAACAAAGATGTTCTCTGTTCAACTATCAGCCTGATATTAACCCATTAATGTTGTCAAGTTGGCCTGATTTGTGAAAGATCACATTCGGAGTAAATCCTAAAGGTCATGAACTTTTCAGATTTTTTTTTTGAGAAAAAACTTTTCAGATTTATCATACAACAGTCCATTTCTTAAATACATACATATAAAGATATAAACTAGTATATTAAGAAACAAGGAAAGATTTGTGCCTCCAAGTTAACTCCCTATAAAACCAGGTGAAAACTGACAAAGGTTTCAATTCATGGGAATATCCTCTTGAATGTGGAGTACAAAGGCAGTATGGTTCCATATAAACCCAATTTAACTAAAGAATCTGATCAATATAATTGCAAATATAGAAATTAGAATGATTACGGGTAAAACCAAATTATTATGGTAGATTTTTTTGTTTTTAAAAGGAATTATTATGGTAGATGCATTAATTATAATGAAATAAAGCAAACAATCTTTCAATATCATTAATGATATTGAAGGTACTGCAGTGTGAAATTCTGACTTATCTGTTTTCAGAGAAGAAAAATGGTTCTCCAAACACAACAATTACCATAAGAAGAACGACAAAGTGATGTGCAAATTGTACCTGATAGAAACCAACTGAGTTGAAGCCTAAGCTTAAGTTCAGCAATCCAATGGAAATTCCATTCAAAATTCCAAAACCCATAACAGCTCTTGGATCAAACGGTTTATGCTCGAAAAGTTTCATCCATAATGCCACATGGAGAGAACAAAAGGTCACCAAGAGATGCCAGCTCGTCAAGGTAGTAGCTGAAAACAGCAGATAAAGGGCTAATTAGATTCTTCACATAGACTTTTTTCAAATCCTTCACATGATCACCAATGTGTACAAAAATATGCAACACGTTCCATTAAACTTTACTCAAATCAGTGCTTTTTTTGAGACGGTCAAATCAGTGCTTTTGAACACACTAGATTGATGAAAAATAACAGAACAACAAATAAAATCTTCCAAGCAGTGTAATGATTTCTTACTGCAAGTACTGATGTGTCAAGTTGTTGACAATAATTCATTTGAGGAATCAACTTGAACATGAGCATATATCAGCCTTAGAACAACATAACTTCTACAGACATGAAGGGTTATTTATAGTATTCAACTGATGCAACTTAAATAAGTGCAACTAATTTATACTCTTAGTTGCAGAACTGAGATATCCTCTTGAAATCCGTTTGAGAAGGCATATTTGTAGCACCAAGGAATATTAAACTTTCCAGCAAGAGATCTCAGTTATTGTCTTAGCACGATAGGACGAAAGGAAACGTAAGTTATAATTCGAAAAGCCACCGTACGAATGGTACAAAAGCAATGGCCGCAAGTCTCACAGCACATGCATCTCAGTTGTCAACTTTGTCACATTCACAAACAAGAAAGAAGCAAGAATTAATCATCAGATCTCACATACCGAATGTGAAGCCAAGAGAACTGATCAATGCCTTGTTGCAGATCACGATCGACACCGAGGAGACCACCGACAGTCCCAGCGCTCCCACGGTTCCCAACTGGAATCGCCCGCCCTCGCCCATCTCTTTCCAGCGCCAAGATCTCCTCCCTCTCAACTCTCAGGGTAAGAAAACCTCTAAAGTGCAATGTTTAACCAGCAAACCGAGAGAAAAATCGCACTATTCCAACAAAAAAGAATCCATGATTCCCAGATACAAAACCAGTAAAAATTCAATCTTTAACACAGATACCGCAGGAGAACTCACCTCACTCCGCAGAGAAAACAGATTGAGGCACCAAAACCTCCCAAAATCCAACCTTTAGCGCGAAAAACTGAGGAAAGTCACCTCATTCCTCAAGAATCCCCCGGCAGCGACGTCAACCTGGATTCAATCGAATCGAACTGAGATCGAAGCAAGCTTCAGATCTGGTCGAAACCGGTGGAACTGCAACTAAAAAGGAGACCTTTTTGGTTCAGTTTTCGGGCCAGAGGATTCGATGCAGCAGCCCGATCGATCACTAAACTAAACTTCTTTTCCCGAATCATGTTTTTATGCGTATTCTTTTGTACCATTTGTTTTGTCCGCGAAGGACGGTAAAATAGTAAGTGCTATTAAACGCGGTGAAGTAACAAAAATAAAAAGATAGAAAAATTAGGGTTCATTATAATTACCAACCAAAAATGAATACCTTAAAAAGGCACGTGTGGTGGCTCTTATTGTGGGCCAACAAACAAAATTTTTGTTTTATTTTTTGGATACATTTTTTTTTCTAGTGATATGAAAAATGACTCAATACCAACCTTTTTATTATTAATTAATGAAAGAATGAATCCACAACAAATATATCACGTCATTGATTTGCTTAGAAGATTACAATATCATTACATTAATTCATTTCATTGGTGTGCAATTTACAAAGTGTAAACAGGTCTAATCACGGTAAGGCAAATTGTAACTGTTTTCCTTTTCTATTTAAAATCAAAAAATTTAAATTATAGTAATAATAAAAAGGGTAGGTTTTCCCTCTTCTTGGGTTTAAGGAAATTTTTCTTTCCAAAAGAGTAAGGATGTTATAATTGTTTCTATCATTAAGTTGTGAAAATATTGAGTTTATGCTGAGGCCAAATTAGATATAACGTGATTTATACATTTTAAAAAGGAAGTAAAAATCTAATACTGTAACAAATCTTAAAAAAGCTAATGTAAAATTTACCTAATATTTTTTTCTTTTCTAAATAATTTAACAATTGCTTTATGCGTAAAAAAAATCATCCAACATTTTATAAGTCAACATTTAAAAAAAAAAAACCATCTCATCCCAACAAAAATTGTCCACACTCTCTACTTCAAGGTTCAGCTCGAAATTATATTTTTTAGTATGAATCTTGATCACACTTTCTTCTTCTCGTTTCTTTATTTCTTCTTCTTTTTCTTTTGTTGTAATCATTATTTCTTTTTCATGCATTTGTGGTTAGTTTTGAAGTTCATATGATGTGATCATTATATAGATGGGATATGGAAGGTGCTATTGGAACTATTGGATAGGAGGATCAAGATCATGAACGGTAAAACTTCAAAGCACGATTAGGTCGCTAATCTTTAGAGAGATATTCGTCCCATCACTTAGTTACTATAGGGTTAATAACGATACTCTTTCAAGATATAATGAAATCTTACGAATTTTATAACTAGCAATGTTGAGAAATTTCGTCTTTAATTTGGAAATAACTTATGAATTCTTCCCATTTATTTTAATTTTTCTTTTTAGAACAACAAGTCATTTTAATCACATTCATTATTCCTTATGAAATTCTTTGAGGGAGTACATATTAATAGACTTCAAAGATTGCGATACCAAAAGGTGCATATATAAACACAAATATGAACATATATGTGAACATAAATGTGAACACAAAGTATGAACACAATTAACAATTATGAATAATTATACAACACAAATATCTCTAAAATTGTTGGAACTATTGGATAGGAGGATCAAGATCATGAATTGTAAAGCTTCAACGCACGATTAGGTCGCTATCTTTAGAGAGATATTCGACCCCTCACTTAGTTGTTATACGGTTAATAACGATACTCTCCAATGATACAATGAAACTTTATGAATTTCATAACTAGCAATGTTAAGAAATTTCTTACAACTTTGATTTGAAAATGACTTATGAAAACTTTCCTTTGTTCTAATCTTCCTTTTTAAAACAACAAGTCATTTTAATCACATTCATTGTTCCTTATGAAATGCTTTGAGGGAATACATATTTATAGACTTCAAAAGTTGCGAGACCAAGAGGTACAATTAGTTCAAAGGACACACTCTTTAATAAAATGCATCTCTTTAAATATGGACATAAATGTGAGCATATATAAATACAAATATGAACATATATGTGAACATAAATGTGAACACAAAGTATGAACATAAGTATGAACATAATAAAAAATTATGAACAATTATACAACATAAATCTCTCTAAAATTGTTGGAACTCATGAATGGTAAAACTTCAAGGCACGACTATGTCGCTATATTTAGAGAGATATTTGTCCTCTCACTTAGTTGCTATAGGGTTAATAATGATACTCTCCCAGGTTACAAAGAAACCTTATGAATTTCATAACTAGCAATGTTAAGAAATTCGTTACATTTTTTATTTGGAAATGACTTATGAAACATTTCCTTTGTTCTAATCTTCCTTTTTAGAAAATAAGTCATTTTAATCGCATTCATTGTTCCTTATGAAATACTTTGAGGGAGTACATATTTATAGACTTCAAAGGTTGCGATACCAAGAGGTGCAATTAGCTCAAAGGACACACTATTTAAATAAAATGCATCTCTTCCAATATGGACATAAATGTGAGCATATATAAACACAAATACGAACATATATATGAACATAAATGTGAACACAAAGTATGAACATAAGTATGAACACAATTAATAATTATGAATAATTATACAACACAAAAGTTGGAAATTATCCAACAGGTGCTGGCAGTTCTCGATGGAGAGCAATCCGACGAATGACGCGGACGCGAGATTGGAGAGGCTGCTCGTCGCCAGCGGCGCCGGCGTCGGCGGCTTTCGTCTGTTCAACCAGCAGCGGTCCATGTACCATAACCATATCATCATCAGCAGTGAAGTCGTGAAGGTACAAGAGAATTTAAGCGATCGGAAAGTAAATTTTTACATTCTATTTTGAATTAAATATTTTGTTGCAACACATTTGAGTATAATCAAATTATGCATTCTTTTTTCTTCTATCACAATCTATTTGGTTCAGCAATCATTAAGGGGGGAAGAAAATATAAGGGGGAGAAAAATTAGGGAAAAAATTGAAAGATAACAAAAATGGAAGAATTAACTTTGTTTAAATAAAGAGAGGGGACAAAAATTATAATTTTTATTAGATGAATATATCTTAATATTTATATTTATATATTATTAAAATTAAAAATGTGTTTTAAACACTTTTCCCTCCTTTACACTACAATTCGGAGTTGAAAGAAAAAATATGTTTTTGAAAAGGAATGAAAATAAATGAAAAACACATTCCCCTCTGTTAAAGTTATAAATAAATGAGGTTAAACTATTAATCTTCTTTACCCTCTTTTCACCTTCAATCAAACACGTTCTTCATGCAAACTAGTTCCATTTGGATACTTCTACAACATAAAATTTTCATGGCTGCAATTTTGTATATTTTGTGATAATCAATCTGCACTATATCTTTTAAAGAATCCAGTATTCAATGAACGTATGAAACACATCGAGGTGGATTGTCATTTTATTCGACATCATTTCAAGGTTAATGATATTTCAGCTTCATATATTTCGACAAAGTTTCAGTTAGTTGGTACTTTTACTAAAGTTCTAGGTCGCGATCAGATTCAATTCATTCTTTTCAAGTTGGAAATTCTTAATCATCATTCTCCAACTAGAGGGGGAGTCTAGAGATTATTTCTGATTCTAAATCTATTTTAGTTTTGATCCCGATGCATATATCCGAACATAATATCTGCACATCAGATAAGATCAAATCTTTGCAGATTGGATATCCAACTCATTACTTGTAAATATTTAGTTAAGATTCCGATACATATGCACACTAGATAAGATCAAATCTCTGCAGATTGGATATCCAACTCATCAATTGATTGTAACTATTCAGTTGAGATATATTTGCACACTAGATGATGCCAAATATCTATAGATTGAATATCTAAATCATCAGCTGATTGTAATTTTAGTTATGATATATAGTTGTATGGTATATCTAGTAGTTAGATAGTAAATTTGTTGTAATCATAGTTAGAGGATCAGGAATCTAACTCAGTTATATATTGAACATACGAATAAGAAATAAATGACTTTTGACTGTCATTTTTATTATTTTCTCAATTAAAATTTTATATGGTATCAGAGCACCTTCCTGACACTTGTGTTTAACATTTCTATAGTAGACTTATTCACAAATTCTTTCATGGAAGAATCATCTAAAAAGCTCTCCAATGTGTATTCTCTAACTCCATCAGATTCTTTTGGCAATCTCTTGATTTCTTGCCAATTGAATGACAACAATAATTTGACCTAGTCAAGAGCAATGAAGAATGCTCTTCGATCAAAGAACAAGATCGACTTCATTGATGGCACAATAAAACGTCCATCAAGTGAAGAGGCGGATTTCGAGTTATGATCGATTTGTAATTCCATGCTTATAGCATGGATATTCAATTATTTAGACAAAGAATTGCAATCTAGTGTTGCTTATGCTGAGGATGCTAAGACATACGGGATGATTTGAAGGAGAGATACTATCGAGGCAATGAAACTAGAATTTATCTAGTTAAATCTGAAGTTTGTTTTTTTAAAGCAGGATGACAAGCCTGTTGCGTAATATTATTGCAAGCTCAAGGGACTCTCAAATGAGCTAGACAATTTTTTCGACATTTCAACATGTGCTACATGCAATGCCGCAATCAAGCATGTAACACAAAGGGAACGAGAAAAAGCTCATCAATTCTTGATGGGGTTAAACTCTGAAGTTTTTTGGGACTGTGAGGTCAAATATTTTGAGTTCTGACCCACTTCCTTCCCTTAGTAAAATTTATTTGATTGTCATTCATGAAGAACAACAACATAAAATTGAACGTATCCAAGATGCAACACCAGTTCCTGTTGCTTTTCTTGCAAAGAATATTGGAAGCCAAAGACTTTTTGGTGCTGGGAAACATCCACCTTGTGATTACTGTGGGCAGAAGGTCATGTTAGAGCTACTTGTTTCCAACTGAATGGACTTCACAAATAGGATCTATCAAGAAACAACAAAAATAAAAAGAAGGGACAAAATAAATCAATAAATTCTCATATGACCAATCCTTCAAAGTCACTACCAATTTCTGCAAATCTTGTACAAAATTCTCAAGACACCAACAAGTCACAATTATTTGGAGGACTATCTGAGACCTAGTTTCAAAAGTTGTTGAGTATTTTTTGCACGGATGAGGTTACCGTTGAACCGCTTTCTAGTAATGCTCTCATTTATTTGTCTTCTAATATTGATTGGATTCTCGATACTGGTGCATTTATGCACATGAAAAATCAAGTTAATCAATTTTTGCAATTGACATCAGTTATAAATATGCCACAAGTACATATTCCAAATGGAAGTTTCATTCATTCAACATAAATAAGAATTATCAACTTTGGAGGCGGTTTTGTTTTGAAAGATGTTATTTTAATTCCAAGCATTACATGCAACTTGATCTCTATTGTTAAATTATGCAATTGCATGAATCTTCGTGTTATATTTTTTTCAAATTTATGTGTGATACAGGACCTCACCATGAAGATGACGATTGGACTGGGTGAACTCCAAGGAGGTATTTATCACTTGTGCAAAATTGCTGCTACATCTAGTTATGCAAATAAAGTGGTGATCCAAGATGATTACATCCTCTGGCATAAAAAACTTGGACATCCTTCTAGTCATATTTCTTTACCAAGAGTCAATTTACCTTCTAATAAAGATTTTCTTTCATTATGTGATATTTGTATTCGAGCGAAACAAACTCGAAAACCATTCCTCAATAGCTTTAATAAAGCATCATTTTTATTTGATCTCGTTCATTATGACATATGGGGACCATATAAAACACCATATTCTTTAGGAGCCTCTTATTTTTCTTACCTTAGTTGATGATCATAGTCGTGCTACATGTCTTTATCTTCTAAGAGAATTACATACTCAGTGTTTGTTAATTTTTATAACTTGATTGTCACAAAATTTGGAAAACATATTAAATTTGTTCGTAGTGACAATGGTTCAAAATTTTTATCATTGCACATTCAACATTTTTTTCATGTCAATGGTATCTATCACCAAACTTTTTGCACTCATACTCCACAACAAAATGATCGTGTAGAGCGCAAACACCGACATATTTTAAATATTACGCGTGCATTACTCTTTCAGGCTTCTTTGCCAAAAAACTTTTAGGGTGAGCTAGTGTCCACAAATGCTCATTTGATCAATTATACACCAACTAAATTATTATCTGGATGAACACCATATGAAATACTTTTTGGCAAGCCATCAAATATTCGAAGCCTTCGTGTTTTGATTTTCTTTGTTATGCCCATAACGATAAATTATCTAGTCGGGACAAGTTTGATGCTCGATCACGAAGATACATATTTATTGGGTATCCTTATAGTAAGAAAGGGTGACATCTTTATTATTTAGAATCAAATGCTTTCTTTGATTCTGGAGATGTACATTTTAATGAGACTGAATTTCCTTTTGCTATGTCCTCTGTTATTCACAATTCTACTTCAATGTCAAGTCATTTATTCTTAGATAATGTTGATAATCCTTTGTCAAACCAAGAGTTGAATCCTCCTAGTGATTGTATCGCCACCATTCTGAAAATCAGATTGTTTCATCTCCTTCTAATGCTCCTAATGCAGTTCCTTATGATCCTTCATATTTGCATGTTGTTGGTTCATCTGAATCTTCTTCTCCATTTGAGAGACCTCATCGTCACCGTCGATCACCAACATATTTAGATTCATATGTGTGCCACAATGCACGTACAAGTGATACTAATCCTTTGGATGCATCTGATTCCATCGTTTCTTCTGGTAAGTTGTATCTTATTGCACACTTTCTTGATTCCAACATGTTATTTATTAATTGTAAAGCTTATTTGGCTAAATTTCATAATGAATGCAAGCCTCAAAGTTTTAAGTAAATAGTCCAGGATTCTGTTGGGGCAATGTGATGACTGAAGAAATAAATGCATTAGAATTGAATGGAACTTGGATGCTTCAATCACTGCCACCTGGAAAGCATGCTATTGGGTGTAAATGGGTTTACAAAATTAACCGTCACTCTGATGGAAGCATTGAACATTATAATGCCCGATTAGTGGCCAAAGACTATACACAAATGGAAAGTGTTGATTATCAAGAAACATTCGCACCCGTTGCAAAATTGGTCACTGTAAGATATTTTCTTGCAGTGGATGTTCATAACAAGTGAGAACTCCATCAACTAGATGTGGATAATGCTTTCCTCCACGTTGATTTGGATGAGGAAGTCTTCATGACATTGCCACTTGGATTTCATTCTCGTTCATCTGGACTTGTTTGCAAGTTGCAAAAATTCTTGTTTGGATTAAAGCAGATCTCAAGAAACTGGTTTACTAAGTTTACTTTTACACTTATAATCTTTGGTTTCATCAAGTCTAATGTTGATTATTCATTATTTACATACTTAAAAGGATCTATCTTTATGACCATTTTGATATATGTTGATGATTTATTCTCGAGCAATGATTCTACCTATACTCACATGTTTAAAAATTTTCTGCATGGAAGATTTCTAATAAAAGATCTTGGCCTTCTAAGATATTTTCTCGGCATTGAGGTGACTCGTCGTGATTCTGATATTTTTCTATGTCAAAGAAATTATATACTTGACATACTTGATGAATGTGGAATGGTTGGTTGCAAGCCTTCTTCTTTCCCGATGGAGCAACATCATCACTTATCTAACACTTCTGGGACGGTCTATCACGATCCAAGTCAATATCGATGCTTAATTGGTCGTTTGATTTATTTGTCTATCACTCGACCTGACTTGAGCTACTCAATTCACATTCTTTCTCAATTGATAGGAGATCCAAGACAAGAACATTGAGATGTTGTTATGTGTGTTTTGAGATATCTAAAGCAGTCTCCTAGTCAAGGGATTTACATTCGACCTTCATCTATATTGCTCTTTACTTATAGTGACTCTGATTGAGTTGGTTGTCCTATGACTCGTCGTTTTATTACTGGATATTTTGTGACTATTGAAGGTAGTCCTATTAGCTGAAAGTGCAAGAAACAAACACCAGTCTCTCGATCATCTTCGAAATATGAGTATGAGCTTTAGTTGCTACAACTTGTGAGTTTTTATTATTGCGAAGCTTACTTAAATCTCTTGAAGTTTCATATCCTAGTGCTATGCATATTTTTTGTGATAATCAATCTGCACTACATCTTTTAAAGAATCCAATATTCAATGAACATACGAAACACATCGAGGTGAATTGCCATTTTATTCGAGATCATTTCAAGGTTAATGTTATTTCAGCTTCATACATTTCGACAGAGTTTTAGTTAGCTGATATTTTTACTAAAGTTCTCATTCGTGATCAGTTTCAATTCATTCTTTTCAAGTTGAGAATTCTTAATCCTCATTCTCCAACTTGAGAGGGAGTCTAGAGATTATTTCTGATTCTAAATCTATTTTTGTTTTGATCATGATGTATATATCCAAACATAATATCTGCACATCAGATAAGATTAAATCTTTGCAGATTGGATATTCAACTCATTAATTGATTGTCAATATTCAGTTAAGATTCTGATACATATGCACACTAGATAAGATCAAATCTCTACAGATTGGATATCTAACTCACCAACTGATTGTAACTATTCAGTTGAGACATACTTGCACATCAGATGATGTCAAATCCCTGTAGATTGGATATCTAAATCATCAACTGATTGCAATGTGATATATAATTGTATGATAGATCTAATAGTTAGATAGTAAATTTATTATAATCAGAGTTAGAGGATAAAAAATCTAACTCTGTTATATATAGAACATATGAATTAAAAAATAAATAATTTTTTATTGTTATTTTTATTATTTTCTCAATTAGAATTTTATAATCACGTGATGAGGTTCTGAAATTTCACAAATGCATATACCTCTCACACTGTTTTAATTAGTGACTGGGTTCATCCTCCAAGAAGAGATAATATGCCAAGTTGGATCCAAGCCACAAGAAATTTTTACTTGTCGTCATACTTAAAGAGCTCGGTGCCGAGTTCTAGCTAAGATTTCACAACATGATAATATCTTGAATTCTGATCAGATGAAAAACTCATTTATTTCCCTATTTCAATTTCTCACTCCGTAGTTAATTGATATGTGTCCTATTTTTTGAGGATTATTGCAGGAGGGTTCTGACTGAGGCAAATTCTTATATTTTGTTAACGGTCTACATATATAAATTTTCTAAGATTAGAATTAAAAGATGATCTAAGTTATTATAGTTCTTTTTGAAATTCTCTATTTTCACCATCGTTTGAAGACATAATCAAGTTAATGTTGAACTTCGTAAATCTTATATCTTTTTTATGTGCGATCTCTATCTCTCACTCTAATAACTGTAATAACTAATGTATTATGTCCTTACTTATTTTAGTATAAGTTTGATCCCAACTTAAATTTTATAGCGGAATATTCCAACTATCGGACAATCTCAGTATCTTTTATTAAATGGGATATAATCATCAATAGTCTCTCATCGTCATCAAATCACTTAAAATATTATTCAGATTAAGCAAATAAAACAAAATACTTTTCGAGTTTGGTTCAAGTTTGGCAATAAGGAGTAATAAATTAAACTTAGAGAACAACTTGAATATAAAATAAATTTGAGAGAATTCAAATACAAAGAGCAAAGTTAAGGATGAGATTGAAAATTTCCCACCATTTTGTGGGGATTCAGCGATGGTGTAAATGCAAGATTTAGAATCAATGAATAGGTCATTTTCTGGTTTATACATCCATTTACTTATTTTTTATGGGTGCCGGACAGAAATACCAATCCAATTATACTTCATGGTATTGAGAAAAAATGCACGAAGCAATCCTACAATGCATGTAGTATAAGAATTACATAAACAGGATTCTACTTCTAAGAAAGTATATCACTCAACATAGTTCACATCAAATGTGGGCATGATCTTCAGTGATTAGAATTGCATTAGCATCTCATGAGCAGTCTGGAGCCAGATATTGTACAATTCATCTGTAAATAAAACGAAATGCACCTACAAAACAAAAACACAGTTATAGAATGGACTGACTGAATCTTACTTCTTTCATGACTATTAGCAAAATCATATCAAGTCAACCAACTTTTGAATTCTGCTGTAATGTCAATCTAATTTTTCTGTCTTGGTTGAGACCTAATTTCCACCTGAGGACTAGGAACTCTACTCTCTCTCAAAATAAATTGTACATTGCTGTTCATGTGACACCAAATGCAAAGACTGTAGATGCATTAATATCTCATCTACCATAATGGTATAACTCTTGCAACACGCGAGTGCCACATATTACCTGATATGCAATTTAACTTATCAAATTCATCACTTGCTATCAAGTATTTATTGTTTCAGTGAATGACTCCTTTAACTTTATGATGTCAATTTTGAGTTCAGAGAAAAAAATCATTATAATCTAATTTCACAAAAAGCATGTGACTAAACTCCATTTTGAACAATAAACATAGTATACTATGGAGAAAATTCTGACCAAAGAGAACTTCAACAAACCTACATGACAATGTCATAAGACATAAATAGAGACCTTCGACCATGCAACAAATGTACAAATTACCTTTTTTCGCCATTAGCATAGTGCAAAGAAATTTTAAAAAAAATTGTTCCACCCGGGATTCAAATCCTTGAGCTTTACAAAAACAATCAAGTTCCCAACCAATCCACCACAGGAGCTGCTTGGTGACGTACAAGCTATTTTGATTAAAGGATAGTTGGCCAAAAGATTAAGAGATGGTAAGAGCATAGACTACCTCCATAAAGGCACCTGAAAATTCCCTGACTGTAGATATAGCTATTCTGGAAGCCTCTTTGTAGGGATAGCTGTGGGAGAATTAAGATCATAGGAATACGAGAAGTTCTTTCTTAAGAGAATATGAACAGTTAAAATGACAAAGATACTTAAATGAAAATTGGGCACACCATTCATACCAATGGACACCACATGATATGGCTGGAAAGGCAATATATTGAATATTGTTCTCTTTGGCAACCTTCAAGCTACATCTGAAACAAATTATTTGAGCAACTAAACTGATGTATTGTATGGAATGTTCAAACAAGAAATATGATTAATGAAGTAGAAGCCATACCGGTATGAATCCCTCAAGGAAAATGCAGGCTGCTTACCAATATCATAAACGGGTCCAACACTATGGATGACACGAGATACAGGAAGCCGGAAAGCCCTAAAGGATCATAGTAAAAGAGAAGAGAAAGGTTTAATGTAATATCCGGCTTCCAAATGAAAAGAAAAGAAAACTTTACCGAGTTATTCTGGCTTCCCCAGTGGGGCAACGAACACCAGGTCGGACCTCCCTGACTTTTGAACAAGCCGTCCTGAGTTCTGGTCCAGCAGCTCGATGTATGGCTGATGTACAAATTCTTTTCTCAAGAAAAAATATTGAACTTGTTAATCTCGAGCAAGAAACAAATGCTATATTATCTTACCTCCATCAACACCATAACCTCCAAGCATGCTTTCATTGGCTGCATTTACCTGTAGAAGCACTATGTTACTATCTGACAAGTGCATCTAGTACAGAATAAAATTACAGAAAACCAAAAGTATTCTAGATCAATATATCCTAATACAGTTTCATAAGTTTTAGTAATAAAAGTGATCTTTCAGGACAGGGTTTACTTATTCAAAGACAAAAATTTAATGCTTTATCTTGTTTGATGTCGTTTAAGACCACCAGACAACCAATTAGGCTATGTTGAATCTATGAAACCAAACGGTTGAACCAGTAAAGAACTAGACTAATTCTCTCAAGCAAAAGTAAACTACAATAAGTTTGATCCAATTTAAAGGATATGGGGTTTTGTTCATATGATTTCATCACATATTGCCACAAAATGAGGAGTTCAAATGTTGAAGCTGAAGAAAACATGTGCAAATGATGAATTCACCCATGGATTGGTTAGCCTCTAGGAGCTACTTATCAACTTCCAATTTCATGAGTGCATTTCATAAATGATCAAATATCTAATCTAATAAAACCAGACAGACAGAGTGACAGACAAATTCAAATCAGCAGGGATCTCATTACATTTAGGAGATTGCCTATTTACCATGTTAAGATAGCTTCTATCTTTCCAATTATATACAAGAGTTTGCCTATTTGTAAATCAACCAAAGCTTGCAACACAAAATGCTATGACTTAGTAGTAGTTACAATTGCCAAGATATGATACTTTTAACTCCTACTACTTGACTTTTTTCTTTTTGATTACTGGAGGATGACCAGGCTACTAATACTTTAATCTGGTTGAAGATGCAGAACATTAAAGATCTATCCCTCTCACAGTGGTATCTTCCGGTGATCGAATTCAGGATTATGTCTGAGGTTGACAATTTTTTTCAACATGATCATCTGCACAACTCTGTACCTTTGCTGCAATGCTTAATCCCAGAATCATGTATGAAAAAAATACTGCATTGAGGCTTCTTAGAAAAAAAGGATCAAGATTCAACTCTCTCTACCGAACATATAAAGACTAACGTGGATGCAAATAACGGAAAGGAAACCACCAAAAAGAAGGGTGTGGATGCCTCACGATGGCGTCACTCCTTCCATCCACGAACCAGAGGGTGATGTCGCCCTTGTGGAGCCTGAGGACGCTGGTGGAAGAGAGCTGAAAGGTTTGGCCGCGTTCGTCGCCATTGCCGGAAGCCGCGGAGGACTTGGAGGCGGTCTGCGGAGCGTAGTTCCACGACGGCGGTTCCATCACGGCGGCGATCGGAGGAATTTAAACGACTGGAGAAAGGCAGAGGGGCGCGCGGCGGCTGCTCTGGCGAAGCTCCGGCGTGCGGTGAGAAATCCGAGCGGCTTTTGGATGGTATAAGAAGTAGCGACGACGCGGCCGTCATTTTTAATTCGTCGCAAGCAGTTGACGAAAGATATGGCATACTTCTTTTTTTCGTTTACAAAGGAGGAAAATAAAGACCGAATAAAAAGTCAAGTTCCATCAGTAAAATTGGAATTGAAGTTTTTTATACTTAAATAGAAAGGTGAATTATTACACCACGCTTTTATTCTCAGCATTTTTATTTTTTTTTTCTTTTCTTTCGATTATTATATGTTATTTTTTTTCCGTTTCGGTTGCTATAGTAGTCTCCATTTCTTTATACGTGAAATTCTAATGAAAATTTTCTCAAATAATTATATATTATCAGAGCTGAACTGCTCAAATCGGATCAATTAAATTGATGAAGTTGAATAGTCAAATTGAATATTATAAAAAATATTAAATGAAATATAATTTATGGTTAAATGAATAATAATAAATAATATAATTAAATATGAAAAAACTAAAGTTGCTCTCAAATTATATTAGTTATGATTAGTTAGCATTTTATTTTGTATAAAATTTATTATTAATACTATATCTTAAATAATTATTTGTTCAAATATGAATATCAACTAAAAATTTCTTTTATACTAAAAAGAAAAAAAAATGGTATAAAAGATCTTGAATTACAATCTTTTTTAATGGCCCATTCCCAAAGCTGGCTAGCCTAAATTCTTTTTGAGATTAATGTACCTACTAAGGATCTTTAATAGAAATATTAAACATATTTTAATCATCTAATATATAATTAATGATGAATCATAAAATTAAAAAAATAATTATAATTTATAAAATCAACTATTAATTATATATTGAAGGGCTAAGCATCCCACTAAATATCAAATACTTAAGAGGTACATTAAAATTTTTTTCTTTGTTTTCTATTTTACAATGGTATCTACATCGGTTTAAGTTGTTCAACTCTTATTTTTTTTCAATTTTTGATCGATTTAAATTTGTTTAACTTTTTGTCTTATTTTAGCATTGAATTATGATTGTCCTACGCTCCATGTCAAATCGATCGATCCGATTGGTCCGATCCTATTTTGATAATCTAGATTCAGGTGAAACTCTATTAACACTCTACCAAAATTTTATAATTATTTTCAGTTCATTGGGGCAAAGATATCTTCAATAAAATTAAAAAAAATAAAATGATTCATTTCTTTTTTTTCGGGAATACGATAAAGTTTAGAATGTTCTAGAAAAAAATAAAATAAAAATTTTAGATAAACAGAATCGAATTTTAACTCTTCGAATTTTTATTTATTTGTTGTGAATTATAAAATAACATGTATGAACCTTTTTTTTTCCTACAAGAGCATTTAAAATTATAATCAATTTATGTAAGAGTTGGTTGATGCCGTTTATTGTTTGTAATCTCAACAAAATCATTCAGACAAGTAAATAAAATATTCAAACTTGTTTCTAGTGGAAAGCGGTTGAGAAGGAATAGTCAACTCCATCCCCAAACTATAATTTTCTTCAAATGGTCTTTATATTATTATCGTGTATCTTATATGAGTTGAGCCAATTGGTATTAAATCTCATGTAATTAAAAAAGTTCAATCGATGGTATTCGATTCATTGAAGAATGCTGAAGAAAAAAAAAGGGCTTTTAAAAAGGAAAGCAATTTGCGTTTTGTGTTTAAATTACGTGTCAATAAATTATATATAGAAATTGAAATGTGTGGGAGGTGGAAAATGCTTCATTTTAGGGTCTTTTTTATGATTGAAATATTTGCATAAGATATTTTGTTCCTGAAAACAGTAACAATATTAGTGAGCAATGGAACGATTAATTAATCAAATCAGCCTAAAAAAATTATTATCATATTAAAAGTTTTGGTTTACCGAAATCGACTAATAAAACATTTTAATTCGATTTGATGAATTCATTAATTTATCGAAGGAAAAAATAATAACATAAAATGTTATTATAAATATAATGTTGGAAAATCGACAAATAAAATAAATTGGAGACAGTTGAACAAACACTTCCCTCTCTCTCCCCTCCCCCCGTCGTCGGGTGCGGCAGCTCCTTGTTTATGTTCTACTTAATAATAATCATATATAGTTAATTAATTCAACTGATAAGTGAGTTTAAACTCTTATATGAAAAATCCCAAATTTGAACTTTAAAAACATGAGCTAACCCATAAAATTCTCATCCACTAAAAATGATCCATCCTCTTTAAATATTATAGTTAATAAATTTGGGCGCCCGTCCTATTTTTCGCCGTACAAAAAGTATATTCTCCTCTTATCATAGTTCAACAATCTACCATTGCAATAGATTGGATATATATATTATATCCAAATATTGATTCAATTTCTTATAATTCTTCCTTAATACACTCTTTCAATTAATGATGATGGTACAAGTCACACAGCTGACAATTAAACTCCAGTTGAGTCACTCTTTACACAGCAAACACGTTCACATATCTACCCACGATCCTTGTTTCCATTTCACATATCATTCTTTAATGGCTCCATCTCTACATCCAGATAACAACAAAAAGACCACCAAATCATATAAATATATATGTATGTATGTATGTATTGGGCCTCAGCGGGTGCTCATTAAGTGTCACCTCAGCATCCAAATGACCTCTCTCTATCGTTCGCTATCCAAATACCAGGCCACGGCTCGGGAGATCCGGTCGACCGGCCGGTGGACTCCGGCGAGAGCCTAGAACTGGCCTCCCTCGAAGGTCTGGCCGAACTGCCAGCCGCCGGGAGCTACGTTGTAGCTGGTGACCGTCCGGCCGTCGCTGGCTGTGACCTGGAATGAGAGGCTCTGTCCGTCGAGGTAGCCGTTGCTCTGCCAGTTCTGGCCCCAGTTGCGGGACATGGCCTGCCACCCGGTCTTCGAGCCCTTGATCGACACCGAGTGCACGTCCCCGGCGCCGCCGACGTTGGTGACGAGCACCAGGTTGAAGTAGGAGTGCCCGTTGATGGTGAACCTTATTCCTCCCTTCTTCACGCAGGGCACCCTGTTTTTTATATATGCTCACAAATCAGTGTACCGAAATAACAGAGAAATGAATTGATCGTGTGTAGGAGCTGATTCCAACCTTCGGAAGGAGACGGGGACGATGCCGGAGCGGTACTGAGCGATCTGGAGGTAGGCGGGCTCGGCGAGGTCGAAGTGCTGCAGGGGAGGGTTGCACCAGCCGCCGTTGTCGTTGGCGAGGGCGTAGTTCGGGGGGCAGAAGTTGGTGGCCGTGACGACGATGGAGCCCGGGAGGCACCACCGCGGGTCGTCCCTGCACTGCAGCTCGTAGCAGGCGCCGCAGGTGAGGCCGTTGTTGAACAGGGCCGTGCTCAGGGCCGCCGTGTTCGTCCCGTACCCCTGGCTGTAGAGGTCGCCATACCCACAAGCACCTCCTGCAACAAATTCCAAAGAAAGGATCAGAAACCAAACACATTACAAGCTGTGCATGCATGTTATATATATGTCCTCTCACCCATGGTGCCGGAGGCGTCGCCGCCGCCGTAGAACGTAGCATGGCCGGCCTCCCACTGTGCGGAGGTTCGCAGAGCTAAGAATCCGAGGGAAGCAATGTAGAGGAAGAGGGCATTGTGAAGTCTTGTGGCGGCCATTGGAGAGAGGAGAGAGAGAGAGAGAGAGAGAGAGAGAGAGAGAGAGAGAGAG
>LTAE01003898.1:50512-66006 GCA_001647135.1 Pontederia paniculata | reverse complement strand
AAAATAAGAAAATAATAAATAATAAAATCTTTTTAATAAATATTAAGTTAATATTTTAAATAACTCATTAAAATAAATTATTATTTTAAGTAATAAAAATGAGTTAATTTAGCTTTTATAATTAAATAATTGATTTAATAATTGTTTAATTATTAAATTAAGATAATAAAAATGAAAACATTCAGTGAGAGAGGAGAGACAAATAAAATAAAAATAAGTTAATTTATGAAAAAGGTGAGAAAAAACAAATTGTGAGAAATAAAAAAATAAAAGAATTTTATATAAAAATGAGAGATGAAAAAGATAAAATAAATAAAAAAAGATTTGTGAGAGGAAAAAGAAAAAAAGAAAAGGATCACGTCAAAAACAAGAAGAAGAGGGGGTTCACCCCCTCTTTTCAAGAGTGTTAAGTTCCACCAAAATGGTGGAACCTGACACTCAAGAATCAGGTCACGTGATAGCCTGGTTCTAATTTTTGGTTCCGTCTCGAAATTTGTTCATATCTCGTTGTTTGGCAGAACTGATTGGAACCAAGTACTGATTCCAGTCTAGTTCCAATTGCCAAACTATGCCATAAAGGTTGATTAATCTGTCTTCTTTTAGAACAGGGTCTAGTAAAATGTTTTGTGTACCCTTTTATTTAAGAATCTCCTCTTTTTTCTCAAATTTTATTTTTATGTAGATATTTTATGAAAACATTTATTTTATCACACGATATTATATTAGTCAAATTGATAGTTACTGAATATTCACTGGACATCTTGCATGCTCCCTGGAGCACCGAAGTGAAAAAAAAATCAACTAATTTCTATTTATATTTTCAAAATTATTTTCTAATGTTGGCGAGATACAATAGCATCAAGTAATTCATTGTTATATATTTTACGGCTACACTTGTAATATATTATTTTCTTCACGATAACATAAATATAAGAGTAGATCAGAGATCTTGAGATGATGTCTCCTACTAAAATATATCAATAGAAGAAGAGTTTGTCTAGGTTTACTAGATTGTCTATGTGTTGTTCACCTCGCGGAATATATGTTTAGCTACAAAATGATCAAAAGAAAGCAAAAGACTCCATATATCCATCATTGTGTTTTTGACCCTTCATGGACAGGTTGAATTGTTGCGGAGGGTGAAGATGAGATTGGCCGAATCACATTCTACCCATACTATTTTCAAATTAGGTCGCGATCATTTTAGTATTCCACACCATAACACCCATGCTTCAACAACTAACATCGAGGGAAAACGTCTACTAGTAGTATCTACACATAATAAACCAACATTAGAGAGTCTAATCGGAAAACTGCACCTCTTACCTCCCCAAGTCTAGTGAAGGACCCATCAATATTGAATTTCACCAAACCATGAGGAGACTCCTACCTAATCTAGCAGGATCAGGGGTCCCTCAGAATAATAGTGCTATAAGAATTCCACGCATGCACTCTATGCTACACAACAATGATAGAAGGTTGGGTTTGAAGAGATCATATTCCATATGACACAAAAGCAAAAAGGTAGATATAAGCCAACAAGTAATATCTAGATTGATGTTTGGAGATGTGCCCCCTCTTGAATCCAATTACCTTGATCCCAAGTTTCAAAATGATTGAAGAAGATAGAGAAGTGATGTTTAACTAAGTCCCATAACTGGAGACTAACAAGATATTTAAAGAATAAATGTATATTACTCTCATCGTGAAATCCATAGAAAGGGAAAGCCAAATTAATGTGTTGGTTAAAATTGCTTATTATGTCTTTTATTGGGAGTCGGACATGAACAAGTTTTGAAAGAAGTTATAAATTTGGCAGGCATTGGGATGCACTAGATGTTCTTCCAATCTTTTCAACTATTGTGGCAGACACAAGCCTATTAAGGAAGTTAAACATGATTCGCATTAGCAATATCATGTGTATCTGACGCCCAAATCAACTAGTCATCCTTGGGATGTACAAACAAATAAATAGATTCAATTAAATTGCACAAAGAAGTACCAAAACATTGTTGCAATAAATTAGAGTTCCATTTAGAGCATATAAATATATTAGAAACCATTAAAGTACGTAGAGAAAGGGTTACATTGATATAAGTTGCCATTAAGCTGAAGGGTACAAAAGATCCATGGGTCAGTCGTTACATTGGTGGATAATCCATTATTAATATATTTTTAATACCCAATTTGATATCTTGTAAAGCATGTATCATTAGCCTCCAACTGCTTGCCATCTTTTAATCTTAAGTGTGTAAACCATTAGTGTAGAGAGCCAAATTTGTTTGTAATCAAGAGGGACTAGATATCCTGAGTTCTATTTAGAATATTTAATACTCTCCTAACCAAAAGGGAAGATCTCACCAGATATGAGTTTTTTTATTTTTAAATCTCTTGCATATCTATGTTTTTGCATTGTCTTCCAGATTATAAGATATGAGACACGTTTACTACCATATGTGGACCACAAGAAACTTCTAAATTGTCTTTCTAGGAATGTAATACCAGGAAAAAAGGTTAATTGAGCTCAAGGAGCAGTTAAGTATGAAATTAAGTATTGATTTGATCAGAGTGATTGAATGTTTTTTTTTTCAACCACTGAGTTGGCTCAAGACTCTATTAGTAAGGTAAGATTGATCCTTAATACTCAGGAGTTTATAAGAGATGGAGATTCCTAAGAGACCGAGATTCTTGAATAAGTGAAGGGATACGAGCCAATTTTCGTATTAAGAATTGACTTAACTTTTGCTTTTGTTCTACCATTAGATTTGCTTGGAAGGTATATTTCTAATTTACTGTAGTTTATCAATGAATCTCTTCATACTGTTTAAAAAGTCATTAGCCTTCTACAGTTATTGGTAGTGGCAGCCAAAGTGATTAGTGAAAAGGTGCCTAGTCTGAATTTGAATGGAGTGATTTTACGAGTGAGCCCCTCTCTCTTCATCATAGAGGTGGATCAGAGATCATTTGATGCAATCAGATTTTAACTATAACCCAAATTCATAAAAGATTAACAACTAATATTCGAGTCAGAAAAAAAAATGTACACTAATGTTTAAATTATTTTTTGTAACACTATGTTGAGATCTTGATTTAGACACGCATTATTTCAAGATGTACTACTGCCAAGCTCTGATATGAGCTCGGAGGAGAAGGCCGGAGATCCGGCGAGCTCCGATCATCATCTCCGGTGAGATTGTGTGTCTCGTAGTCCAAACTATATATAACCAAAAGTTTTCTTTTGTTATAGAAGAAAACAAAGTTACAAAATAAAACTTATGGATGCCCAAAACAAGCTAATTTGAGATTTGGATATAACGTATATATTGCACAACATATTCATATGCATGCACGTCGTCTTTTGTGTCATTGAAGCATTAATCAATCCATTTATTAAAATATCATCTCCATTCGTGTCTTCTGATCAGGACGGCCAGGGCAGCCGAGCATCGACTGGTCCCTCCGGCTACGCGTCGCCAAGGGCGCCGCCCGCGGCCTCGCCCACCTCCACGACTGCAGGTTCGTGCACGGCGCCGTCAAGCCCTCCAACGTCCTCCTCGACGCCGACCACAACCCCCTCCTCTCCGACTTCAACCTCCACCGCCTCCTCTCCATCACCTCCACCGCCGCTGCGGCCGCCGCCTCATCCACCGCCGCTTCCCCGGGCTTTCTCGGCCTCCCCTCCTCCGCACCCTCGGGCTCGTGCTGCTGGAGATGCTGACGGGGAAGGCGCCGGAGACGTCGTTGCCTTCGCCGTCTCCTTCTTCTTCTTCTTCGTCGCCGTCGTCCGCGCCTGCGTCGGAGCTGGTGAGGTGGGTGAGGAAGGCGTCTGAGGACGCGAGGCCGCTGTCGGATCTCGCGGACCCGGCGCTGGTCCGCGAGGTGCATGCGAGGAAGGAGGTGGTGGCGGTGTTCCACGTCGCGCTCTCGTGCACGGAGACGGATCCAGAGATGAGGCCACGGATGAGGACCGTGTCGGAGAATCTTGACAAGATTCGACCATGAAGCCGTACGCACGGACAACAAGAGACAGGAATAAAACATGGCAGATTAATATTATATGATCATTTGTTCAGGTAATATTAATATGCTGGATTTTTTTCTTTTTTTTTCTTTTTCCCACATGCATTTGATCTGTTGTTTGATATTTGTCGAATGGAGTTTGTAGGATCACTAGGAATGTTGTGTTTCGTATTCGATTTTAGTGCATATAATTTATATTTTTATGTTGATCTTAGTGTTGAAAAATCATGAATTAATCCAATTGAAGAGGAAAGTGTTAAACTTTATAATTGTTTGTCGAGTTCTTTTTATGGATATAGTATTCTCTGGTGAAGAAAAATATTCTCATAAGTTTCTAAAGATGATTCAATAACATATAAATTGCATAAGTTTATCTTGATGGCCTCCAACTTGAATTTATACATCTATTTATGCAGTAAAATGAATCATTCATGTTCCATCAGCTTTTATAGGACAACATTAAAATAGTTCCCACATGAACGAATCAACTTGGTAAAGGAAAAAAAGAAAGAAAGAAAACTCATTACACACCATGAATGAATAACTCAGGGAAAAATAATCAAGAATTCTATTTCTCCATGAACTGGTAAAACTACATTTATTGCCCTCAAAATGAAACAAGAGTAGAAAACTAAAAGCTGAGAGGTGCTCATCATTATTGTTCTCATACTCCCAAATAATATGATCTTAAATAAGAACGAAGACTTGGAGAATTCTGCCGTGTCAGTAGTACCTTCTTCCTTTCAAAGCATATGGCATAAGTCCTTATATACATACACTAAGCATGGCTTCAATTCCATCAGCTCCTTTATTTCTTGCCTGAGCAGGTGCAGTTTTTCTGTTCTTGAGTCAAAATCTACAAAGCAAATTCGCCATACAACATTACTTCATGCTCTGAAGTCTGATGCAAAATTGAGATATAATGATATAAATTTTTAAGGGTTAGACATACTGCAAAATGAATGCAGATGGAATGCTATTAAAGAAAAAGGAAGACTCCGCAGGATTACAAGTTTAACTTATGCCATTAAGGATCATTCCAGTAAGAATTGAAATTAACTGGGCACTGCAACAGTTATGGGTCACATGAATTATAGAGAAGAAATGCATTTTAGCCAAAAATATGTGATAAGTGCCACAAACAGCAAGATGTTACTAGTGCAGTAGATTTATGTCGCTGCTCATGCGAAGCAGAACTAGCATTTTGTTAGCAGGAATGTCAATCAGATAGAAACTAATTCTCTGAAAATTCCACTGGTTTCATTGACCTTTCTTTTGGAATTGAAGGACAGTGATGCATATATGAGAAGAATTGGTAAATAAATTATGCTTTGATCACAAAATGGCATATCTTGACACATACCTGAACCTGGCTCCGTAATCCTTTTATGTGTTGAAGTGCCAAATCCAACATGTCCGCTGTATTTGTTTGCTGCAGCAAGATGACCAAGAAGTGAGACATAATTATCTATAGAAGTAGGATAGATCAATCTGATCTGGTAAGGCAGCAAAGCACATTATGGAAAGTAATTGCCTTTTAATCATGTTCCTATATCTTTATCAAGTTGCATGGAATATTTTAGATGCTGATTAAGATCACATTTTGGCACAAATGGCTACAGCAATGCAAGGCCCCAGCAACCTTCAAATTCCATAAATGACAATATGCAGAGGACAGCACAAATGTGCAACAAGTTATTACAAAAAAAAAGGCAACAAAACCATCAAACACTAAAATCTTATTCAATGATATATATGAATTGTACTTTGTAGTCCATTACCTTGTCCATGTTTGGTACAAGCTCCTGCAGCCTCCTCAACTTCTCACTAATTCTTGTTCTCCTCTCCTGGAAATTTAAAATGGTGAAAAATTTAGATTGTAGCATGATTGAGACTGCAAAAAGTTGCTTGATAATCACCCGCAGGCATGCCAGCCATCGTAGATTTTGTAGTCAAGGCAATGGATAGAACTTGGTGGATAAGAAAGAAACTACTGAAGCAAAAATTAAATAACATATAAAGGAAAGGAATAAACATGCAAATATCTCTCATAGAGCAGGCTATGCTAACCCTTTCAGCAATACTCCTGGGGTGTGTAGCACATCCACGCTTCGCTCGTACTTTAAATTGGACCTTATCATGCTGCATTTGCAAGTACTTTTCCACTGTACTCATATCCAGTGATGATTTTGCACCATACTGAGGATCAATTGAACAATTAAGGAGATTTAAGTTAGATTCAAATAATTCATTAATCAAAACTGTAGTAATTGAGTTAATGTAAATCCAATTAACCATTCCATCTCAATGTATAGATGAAAGATGCAGATTAATCGATACAATCACTCATAAAACTAAAGTCGATAAGATGCATGTCGTGTGTGCCCTGTCAGAGGAGCACATCCCGTGTCATGCGAAGCTGGAATCATAATTACATATTGACACACATGAAAAGGAATGAACTATCGAAATGCCAAAAACTCGAAAGATTATATTGACAGATTAGAACCAATTATCAATAAGTAATCACAATCATAAATTGCATATCATGGTCCTACTTTGATATATGAAACTGCTATTTATGTCAAAAGCTTACGTTTATATTCCAATAATTTCTGTACAAAGGAAGATACTGAAACTAAAAAGCTCCTTGATTGTCCAACTGACTGTTCTCAAGGTAAGATCTTGAACATCTTGTGCTTCGTTATAAGTAGAGAGAGCATTCTTGCAGCTCAGAATGTCTTACAAGGATCCTATAAGGACATTTCTCATCTGTCTGATAATTAAGTTTCCACCATTCCATAATGACAGCGGATTTCATCTGTACTTGAAAGAAAATCTTGACATTGTTCTTGCTAAAAGTTAGTACAAGAAAAACATGGACTATTCCTTACAGGTTAAAGTTTTTTGCTAATCTGATTTCCACACAAAGTTTTATCAAGGTATCAAAACCGAAAGTGCTAGTTCTAACATTAAGTTTTCATCCGAAATAATGTTTCACATTTAAGTCTAAAATTTTCCGAAATCATCGGATCTAACTTGTAAAGGACATAGACATTTTAAATAAGGCAAACAATGGACCTACCCCAGGCTCAAGATTGCTTATTGTTATGATGTCCCCATTGGCATCTTTGGCACGCTTGCTTGTAGATGAAGAGAACATGATCGAGTTGCTTTCATCCCATGAACCAATGAAGTTGCCTGTAACATAGGGGCCTCCTACATTTCCGGCATTCTCATCAGAGTTACTGCTGTGATCTACGCCCTCACCAATGTCTGAAATGCTGAACTCTGATTTTTGAGAAAGACTGCCGCGGTTGGAGAAGCTCAGTTGAGGTTGCAACCTTCTATTGGCAGTTGAATTGGAAGTATCTGTTCCTGCTTGATAGTAGCTCGCAGTGTCCCTCGTGCCTGAAAAACCTGTAACTAAGAGAACATTGACGAGTTAGGACACTTCACTGAAAGAAAAGAATCACATTTCCATCTTCAAAGTCATCTGTCAAGAAATAGTGTGGTTATGTTTTTTTCCAAGAATGCAAGGATAAAATCTGCATTCATCCTTGTATTAATGTGGCTTTCAGACTTTGTTGGATCACATCTTGCAGTTCCTAATGGTCTTAGCAGAAGATTCATTATAGACAATAAGTTCCATTGTACCTACATTTATCGACAACAAATACAAGCTTCCTTGGACAATTTGTATGAGAGAAAGGAAATGCATGCAACTTCTTTGTTTGTTCAATAACCTGCCTCTGAAGAACAGAACATGTTTCCTTTTAGTGAATGATCCTGTAATGGCAATTACTTTTAGAGTTCTTATTATGTTTGTCAATTATCTCAAACATATCATATCCTTCATTATTATACTTGACAATCCTAATTGGAGTAAGTTAGCGTTTCAGTCAAATGGATTTCATGTTCAAACATTAAAGAGATCTCCATACAGAGCCCAGACTTACTGTGCTGTTCTTGAAAAAAGTAATATACTTTTCTGTGTTTGATTTGTAATAAAGAATAAATTAAATATTATAAATTAATTACTTTCTATGCACATGAAATTTGAGTTATTGTAAGAGCATAAAATATTTCCTTAAAGCATACTAGAAATGTTAAAAAACATTCTTTTTTTCATAAAGGTTGTACATAAATATTTCATCAAGTGAAAAATATTTTCTACTAATAAATACTTAAAAATGGAGAAAATATTTTCTTGTAGGATAATTTCCCTCAAACAAATGCAACCTTGAAAGGCTGAGCTACATGCAAAGATCTTTGTTAATATAGACACTTTCTGTTTTATGCCATCTAGTAACATGCAAGACTATTTTTCAAAGACACAAGCTCATTGCATAATGTGAATAAAGTACTCAACCCCACCTCAAACAGGACCAGGTCTAAGTCCAAACAAGAGAGAGCAAAATGCATCATCCACACCATAAATTAGCAAAGTACATTGAATAAATCCCATCGTCCACATCCCACTAAAACCATTCCTTCCAACACTTCTTTCACTTTCCAACATAATATATAGCAAGGAGTCAAATGGATGGATGGATCCAAATCCATTCAACTATACAGACACATATGGGGCCCAAACCACCAACACCATCCAAGAGAAGGATAGACCCGGATCCAAATCAAGTTGCACCTCGATGGGTCGGCCCACCATGGAAAAAAAGGACGTTTTTTTGTCATCTTGCTATTTTTTCTTTTCTTTTTTAGATAATTTTCTTGGTTTTGTTTATAGGAAGGGACAAAATAAGATATATATATATATATATATATATTATATGTGTGTATGAATATGAATCCTAAACTGCCGTCAGCCGGTAGTTTCGTCACCCGAATCCAGCGGTTTGGGGAAACGATTTCTATCGAGAAACCACACTACTATTATGTTGTAAAAGGTGGAGAATTATCCATAATTTTTATTATTTCCCGATATGAAAATTACAAGAATATGCAAAGATAAGGCAAGAAAAAGACATATTAATAGTTGATTTCAGAAGTTTTCCTCATGCAACGAAAATAACATAAATTAAACACTTAATATCGTTTCCTTTTTCCAATCATTATTATTATTAATATTATATATAAGACTTTTACTTTGTACATGTAGCTTATATATGACCGCCAATGTGAAACGAGTTGGGGAAACGGGGGATGACGCTCACCGTTGTCCACCATTGGGCGTGAGAGGAATCCCGCCGGCGAGCTGCTCTGCCTCGTCAGCGGACTACCGCCGCCGCCGCTGTTCCGAGACGTCCCCATCGTCAGGTCGCTGCCTACGAACTCGTTCATCATGTACGGAAGCCGCTGAGACGACCCCGGCGGTGGAGACGACGACGACCCGGCGGAGGGCTTGCAGCTGGACTCCGACGTAATGCACGGCGATTGGGTCGACAAGAACCGACCCATGAACGCCACCTCCGTCGCCGCTCCTCCTCCGGATGCTCCACCGCCGACGATCGACTTTGCGAGAAACGACCCCGGGGCGGAATCATACCTGGAAAGGCCAATCGGCGACGCTGCTCCACCTGACGAAACGGCCGGAGGCGGCCGCGGCCGTGAGGGGAACATAACGGCTGCCGCCATCGGCTTCCCCCTTCCACCACCATTATTTGGAGTCTGATTCATACTACAAGTCTCCTCTCTTCTTCCTTCTTCTCCACCCTCCTCTACACAGTAAAAAAAAAAACCCACCTTTTTCTCTGTTCTTCTCCTGTCTGAAATAAGAATCCTTCACCTTTTCTTCTTTTTAGCTTCGTTTCCTTCTTAAAAATCTAATCTTTTTTTCTTCTCCTTTCCTTCTTGTTCTATTGTGTCAAGCAAAAGTTCCACCTTCTCCCTTATCCTTCCTCCTGCAACAAAAATTCCATCTTTTTTTCTCTTCTTCTTCTTCTTCTGAGTCGTCCACTAAAAATCCCACCTTTTACCGTTCTCCTTCCTCTTATTCAGCTAAAAAGCAGAAGGATGGTGAGATGGAAGAGAGAGAGAGAGAGAGAACGAGGAACTAATTCTAACAGTAGAAGTGTCAGCAAAAGTACTGGCAGAAAATTTTTATTGGCACGTTGTCCTTCTTATGGAAAGATTGAGAGAGAGAGAGAGAGAGAGAGAGAGAGAGAGAGAGAGAGAGAGAGAGAGAGAGAGAGGAATAGATTTGGATGGCCTCCGCTAACTTTTCTCCATTGGTTGGATGGGCTGTGGGAGTCAGATCAATTCGTTGGCAAGGATAGATCGGGTGCTGGATCCTTGTCTCTTTTTTTCTAATACAACTAGTTCATTAATTATTATGATAATGATGAAAGAAACTTGGATAGTTGGATGGGATTAAGTTTAATTACAACAAGTCACATTATTTTTGTTGTGACTGTGATGCTTTGCTAAAGGAAGAAGAAGATGTGTATTTAATATTAATTAATTTAGTGTAGATTCTCTTTACTTGGGGTTAGTGCATGTGGCATCAAATGAAGGTTATATAAAGTGGCAACTAGGGGTTGTTAATTAAGTTAATAAATCAATGAATTGTGGTGAGAGAGAGATTCATAAACGAGCTATGCTATGAATAACTATTTTTGGGTTGTGTTGGATAAAAAATTCATTATTCTCATAGTGGTATATATGCCACCTTTGTAGTAGCAACCTATAGGTGCAAGCAGCGTATATATGCAACCATTACTCCAACCAAACCATGCAAGTTTGCTTTGCACTTAACAAAATTTGGACTATACACTAAAATTGACGAAATTAATAGTGTTGAATTAAATTTTTGGAATGATTAATTTAATTGAATTTATTTTTTTTTTTACTTCTGAAAAAGAGAACTCAGAAGAAAGCCTTCCTTGAATTTTTCATTGTATTTTTCTTTACTTCCTCCGTCACTAATATGGTCCGAATTTTCGGCGACGGCGCCAACAGCACCGCCGTATATATTGTTGAGGGTGAAAAGAGAATGAATATTTCGAACAACAACGAATTAGGGCTCCTTGCAGGCGTCCAAATCTATTTATAGTGGCCGAATGCTCGTCACAGTTCATCCCCTCATTAACGGTCATTACAACATATTAATGACGAATAATGACCTATCGATGACTTCAACGATCATCTTCATAATGAGGACTCCAACGATCATCTCTATAATGACCATAATGATCATAACGGTCACATTATTATAATATCTCTCACTTGACCATCGTGATCATTGTATGTTAGCACTTTCACTATTCATACAGAGTCTAACTGGAGATCATGCATGTCCTCATGTTATGAAGTATTCATGTATAGTGAAACTTAACAAAATTTGGACTGTATCCTAAAGTTGAAGAAATTAAATGTTGAATTGAATTTTTGGAATGATTAGATAACTCAGAAGAAAGCCTTCCTTGGATTTTTCATTGCATGTTTCTTTGCTTCCTCCGCCACTAATATGGTCTGGAAAATCAGGCGACGACATCGACAAACACCGTGATGATCAATTTCAGCAGTATGAACACCTGCAATAAGACCACAAGAACCGATCAGTTTATACCTTTAATTAACTAGAAGTCCTGATTAAATGACAACTACAAGTTTTGAGACATATATGATCATGCCTTTGATCTTACGAACTGCCCTCAGCACTTTCTTCTCAGATGATCCCTCTGTTAAGCCCGTAGCCCAGTATTGTAGAGCCCAAACGAGCCGTGGCTTGCTCTGCACGCGTGCCCAGGCACAACTTCGTAAGTTCCGTCGTCTAAAATATAAAAGCCGTCGAAGATTATTCTCTCTCCTCGCCGATCACTTCCCAAATGCTTCTAGGGTTTGAAGCTTCAGCGAGAACTCCAGAAATTACTTCAGATTAAATGCAGATAAGTAGATCCTTCTTTCTTGTTGTCTTCTTCTCCGTCCAACGCCTCTTCTGATCCAAACCTTCTCTGCTTCTAGATGTTCTCTGCGGCTGCTCTGCAACAATGAAGAAGAATGATGAAGATGGAGGTATTCGAGCTCCTCCACAGCTCCAAGAACGAATAAAGAAGAAGAGATGAGTTGAACATTCACATAGATGATCCCTTGTTACTTTCTTGTCTTTTATTTATATCCCCATGAATGCCTTTTCTTGATTTTCTGTTACAACCGTTTTCTTACAAGCCACATGTTTTTAGTACATGTGTTCAAATGTATCTTTACATGTGCTCAAACATATGTATTTACATTTTATTTTGTAATAAAATCATTCAGATGCTTTGGCTTCTCACGTCTTCTTTCTGACTTCTTCCTCTGCATAATCTGGGACGTATCATTTACTCCCGCCATAGGAAAACTGACCTCATCCTTGAGGTCGAAATTAGGAAAAGAAACCAGAAAATTCTCACAATCCTCCCAGGAAGCATCTTCGATTGCTAAACCTTCCCATTGAACTAGAATTTGGCGAACAAACTGACCCTGTCGCTTGATAACCCGGGAAGATAGAATAGTTGTAGGCACACATTTAGGGCCTAATATATCCGAAAACTCGAGCAATTGAGCAGGAGAACATTCTGTTCCATATGCCCTTTTCAGCTTAGAAACATGGAACACCGGGTGAATCCGAGACATAGGAGGAAGTTCTAGCTCATAAGCCATAGTCCCAATCCGCACAGGTCAATCTCTTACTGCAATTATCTTCTGCTCATCAGGTTCCACCCCTTGTAAAGAGACAACATGTCACAAATACTCAATCTTAGTCTGAGCAATTTGACATTTGCTTAATTTCAAGTAAAACTCATTACCCTATAGACATTTCAGGACAGTAGCCAAATGAATTAGATGAACCCTCATGTCTGGGCTGTATATCAAAATATCATAAAAAAAAATAATGACAAATTTTCTGAGATAGGGAGCAAACAGTCTATTTATAATAGATTGAAAAGTAGAACGGGCATTAGTTAAACCAAATGGCATAACTAAAAACTCATAGTGACCTTCATGAGTTCTAAAAGCAATCTTATGGATATCTTCTTTAGCCATTCTAATTTGATGATAACCAGCTCGCAAATCCAATTTAGAAAATAAAGCAGCTTCATGTAACTCATCAAGTAATTCATCAATAGTAGGAATTGGAAATTGAGGGCTCTGTAATCCACACAAAATCGTCAAGTACCATCTTTCTTTTTAACCAACATCACAGGAGAAGAAAAAGAACTTGAACTGTGCTGAATAATTCCTTGAGCCATCATTTCTGTTACCAGCTTCTCAATTTCAGACTTTTTGGAAATGATGATATCTATATGGTTTCACATTCACAGGCTGACTTCCTGGTATTAAATGAATGTGATGTTGAACCTCCCTCCAAGAAGGCAAAGTAGTTGGTACTGAAAAGACTTTATCAAATTCTGATAATAACTTTTGAACACTAGGATCCAAAGTATGAATAGATGCCTTAATCTCTTCTTCCAATGATAGATGAAAATAAGACATAACCTCCTTTTGAACAATTAACCTCTTCAATTGATGATGAGAAATTTCAGTAGAGATAGTATTATGAGTCCCATTGAGAATAACCATTTGACCCTGCCTCACAAAAGACATTGATAATTGTTTATATAATCCATAGTAAATGGGCTCAATTTCTGCAACCACTGCACCCCTAACACCACATCCGCCCCTTCAATGGGTAAGACATAGACATCATCAACAAATGGAATGTCTTGTATTATAATCTCCATCTTTGAACACACCCCAGCACATTTAAGTCTGTCGCTATTGCCAATCATTACATTAAAATGAGGAGAAGGCATGACTTGAAGTCCCAAGTGAGAAATAATTCTTTCTCTGATAAAATTGCGTCTAGAGCCACTATCCACCAAAATTGTAACTGAAGAACCTAATATGACTCCTTGTAACCTCAGTGTCTGTGGCTTAGGAACTCCAGCTAGGGCATGGAGACTAATCTCCAATGATTCCTTAGGTGTCTCAAATTCACTTTCCTTGATGGTATAACAGATATATCATCATCTTCGGCCACTAACAACAAAAATAGTTGTTTACACTTATGACCTCTGTGGAATTTCTCATCACAATTATAAAATAATTTTTTTTTCCTTCTTGCCAACATTTCAGAAGTTGATAACCTTTTAATTGGTAAGACAGGATTATTAACTGAAACTTTAGGCACAATCGGAGAAGAGTTAGATGAAGAAGAAACATTGCTAGACACATATGGTGGCCTCATAGCTAAAGGTTTAGTGCAGCCGAATTTGCAGAAATTATAGGATATTGAACATGCTGAGATACAACCATAGGATCATTAAACTTTTCTTCTTGAAGTGTAGCCAAACCAATAGTCTGCAATAGGGTTTTTGGTTGAAATGCTAATAATTCTCACCTGATGTGAGGTTTTAAACCCGAAATGAAACATGATAGTAAAAATGATTCAGAAAGTCCCACCACCTTGTTAGAAAGAGCCTCAAACTCAGACTGATAATTGAGAACAGATCTTGTTTGAATCAATTTAGATAAAGCCCCTTGATAATCCTCAAACTTAGAAGGGCCAAATCTCACTTCTAAGGACTTTAAAATTTGAGGCCAAGAAGACAGTTGTTTATTTTTGTGCATCCATTTGTACCACTGTAAGGCAGCCCCTTCAAATGCAAAAGAAACCACAGTAATTCTATTTTCTTCAGCCACATTGTAAAACTCCAAAAACTGCTCAGCTTTAAATGTCCAATCTAAAGGATTTTCTCCAGAAAACTTTGGAATATCCAATTTCACATTTCTAAGAAAAGAAGTAGCCTCATTAGATCTGTTTTCAGTATTAGTTCTTGCAGAATTCTGAGGAATTTGACCTGAAGTACACTGACCAGAACAAGAATCTATTTGTTGAGCAAAATTATCATATTTTTTTGTCAATGCATTCAGATTTTCATTAACAAAATTCAATTGTTGTTCCACGAATGATTGCATTTTGATGACAACCTCTTCAATTCAAGACCAACGAGTACCATCAGCCATTGCCACAAGCAATTAGAAAACCAACTGAAGATAATTGAAGACCAAGAAATCCAGAATACCAGAACAGCAAAATCACACAAGACCAGCAATACATGAACACCTTAAGCATGTAGCCCAGTACTGTAGAGCTCAAACGAGCCGTGGCCTGCTCTGCACGCGCGCCCAGGCACAACTTCGTAAGTTCCATTGTCTAAAATATAAAAGCCGCCGAAGATTATTGTCACGACCCCAGTTTAAACCTTGGTTTATCCCGCAGGTCGCAACATATCATGGACAATCAAGTAAAATTTTGCGGAAACGTGCTATTAATTCAAGAGTAATATAATAGAAAGTGGTGAAACCATGCAAGATTTTTATTGATCATTTAGAGCCAGTGTACTATTTAACTTTTACATACAAGTCTAGTTTCAAATATTACAACCAACTCTTTTCTTTTATATTACACACACAAAATGACTCTCAAGTTCTTCCAAAAGAAACATAGGAGACACAAGTCTCATCTATAC
>LTAE01003898.1:10185-30933 GCA_001647135.1 Pontederia paniculata | reverse complement strand
TATATATATATATATATATATATATATATATAGAGGGTTTGTTCTAATCAAAATATTCTAACATTTCCCCATATACTCAGTACTGAATAGTGAACACACATGAGAGTTTCAGAATCTTTTGGAGATATGAAATGCTTTCAAAAGAAAAAGAAAAATAGAGAACCTAATTCCTTTGTAACAGATGGGAACTGTTTACAACAGCTCAAGTGATGTCATACTTCGCCTAACCATTTGATGCCAGTACTCGTACGCTGTCAAAATTATCCTCTATACATTGCAATGAACAGATCGAGACGAGGTACACTGCATGCATGTACAGTGTGACACAGGCACTTGAAGGAGGCGATAGCAAATACCTAATCTTGACTTGGCCTACAGAATACGGATATTGAATTTGAAATAGAAAACATTACTCGGGCACTCGTTATAACTTAATTTACGTGTACATGTAATTTTAATTTCTCTATCTCGTCTTTTTATTATTGATACAATAATTTTATAGGATTTAATGTTTTATTTTCTGTGTAGTTAAAATGAACAGGTTGAATTTTAAGTTTTAATTATAACTATAAATTTTATTTATTTTTCATAAATATTATGGTGCTAAAGTAGGGATTTATTTATTTTAGGGTGATTTTGTAACTTTGGAAAAACTATCCCAAAAGTATTGAATAGTTTTTTGGACTAAAAAAATCATCACATCAAACATCTTTCGCTCTTATGTACGTTTAACACTAGTTTTAATGTTTTCCCATTTACAGTACTTAACTTAAAATAAAAATAAAATGATATGGCACTTTTAGAATCAAATACAAAATCTTTAAATCTTCGAGCTATAACCTTATTCTCATTCAAGGTTGAATTTACTTTGCTATCTCTAGTATGAGTTCCACAGTTCTAGGAGCCATGCGGTTCTTTAAAGCGGTTATTTATTGTTATCTTAAAAAAATGCTTATCCATTGGATTAAAATTGCAATTTCCGGTCTTATGAGTTATCTATCTCTCTCACGCGTGATTGAATAAAATATATTTAATTTGTCATTTGTAGTTATTTAGAAGAATAGTTATTGTGTGACAAAATAAAAATGGATTAAACATTATTCGAAGTATTATCCCTCGACAGGACAAGCCCTCAGTATTTGAACTATGAAATTATTTATTATACTTTTTTCAGTATTAAAGTTATTTACTATTATAATAAATAGTTAGCTCTAAAAGCTCCCAAGATAACAAAATTTTAATTTGATTTAATTATTTTCAGTGTTACTTTTAGTTGAAGGATGAGTCATAGTAAGGGCATTATTTCTCGAGCATACGAGGGCTTTTGCTCTAATACTATAACTTTTTCCATCCAATTTTGAATATTTATTATTTTTATTAAATATATTCCAATATAACAATTAAATCGATCCTTCCTTCTAGCTATTTATTTAATTATTTTATAATTCATTAAATGACTATTATAACTCTGTGATATACGATACATTAGATTTTATATTCATTTATACAAACTTAATACTTTAAGAAAAAATTAAAAAATATATATGAGAGAGGCACCACTCGGCTCATCCTATGTTTTTTTATTAAATTATTAGGTTATGAAAAATAAAAATATAAATCTAACATAACAAACATGATTGAGCAGCAAAGATGTCATTTATTTATTTGAAAAAAAATGGTTCAATAAAAATATTATGATTTTAGAGGGCATGACAAGTTCATGGATCGAAAATTATAGATTTATAATATGCCGAATCTGAGCTGAGAGATGCTAGGTCTCGTCTAAGCCGCGGATTCTCAAGCAACAGCAAAGAGAACAGGGGATTTGCCCACTAAGAGCCCATCATTTACCCGAGATTGGATAAGAAAAAAATTATACGCTCTTTTCCCCCGACTTTTTGATATAAGTGGATATGTGATTTTGACACGTATTTTAAGATCTAAGATTCAAAACTTAGCCCTAGACACCTCAGGTTATATAATCATTAACTTCTCATGAAAAAAGTTAAAACTAATGATGCTATATTTTTTGATATATCGTGTAGTTGATTGAATAGCTTCTGAAATAAAATGTTGGTATTGTTTGACACAATAAAATTTTTAACATTTAAAGTTGTGTATCGTGTTTTGACTCGGTCACTACTCTAATTAAAGTAGTTAGTAAGCACATTTAAAACTAGAGTTTAGATATTATAGATAAAATAAAATAATGTAGATTTCTCCCATCATTTAGAGAGCTGGATTCTAACATATGGAGATTGATTCCTAATATCTCCATGTAAAAACAATATTTATTGAATTTTTAAATATGATGTACCACATTCATATTTAATATTTCACTGCTCTAAGATTTTTATCAACGAGGGCATTCCATTTTAATTGTAATTTTATTAATATATTTCTTCATCTTTTATGATATTTTTTTTAAAATAAAATATTAGCTTAAAAATATAAGCTAGGCAATATGCTATAAAAAATATTTGATTGCAGTTACATTTATTACACACTTTTAAAAAGTAGTAAAAAAATGCATCAAAAAAGAGAATGTGTAAATTTATTTTCTTATAATGTAACTACTTAAGTAACTTTTTAACCAAACATAAAAAGAATAATTGTTCTTATTCCTGTAGAATAATAAAAGGTCAACATGATATAATTCTCTTATAAAATTAATTAACTTTCATCCAAACGCTAAAAAAACAATAGAATTCCTCTTATTCCTCTATAACGTCATTTCTAATCGTCCACACACACACATATATCGGATTTTTTTTGTACAAATTTCGTGCATGGGTAGTCCACCAAGCAACGTGATCCATTGATTTGCATCCATCTCATCAAGATCCAATGGTCCATAGCACCCTGACAGCGAGCCTCTTTGGGTGATCTAATGTGCAATTGTCCTCCTCTTTGGGTGTCGATAAAATATTTGTTAAAACTGTTAATTCGATCGACAATTATTTTATCTAATATGCAATCGATTCATGACTCCAGAAACGAACGGAACCGTCATGTGAGAAAATTAACATTGATTCCGGAAATGGTTGGAATATTGTCTGGAGGAGTTGCTTCAAGAAATTGTATGTTGCATTTACAAAGTGGGAACCGGTTGGCATGTCAAAGATAGATGAACAAGTATTTGAAAGTGAAATGCAAGTTTCGTTAAAGGTTTATTTGGGACTAACTAATGGAGGGATGTTATTAGATGGTGAAATATAGGATGAGATGACGAAGTGTGACGAAGTGTGATGGATTATTATTAAATTAATATTTAGATAAAATTTCATGATGATAAATAAGTTAAATTAAATAATGACATATTTGAATAATTTAAATAAAAGTCATTTATATCCTTTATATTACTATTTATGACCCTTAATAAATATAATATTATTATATATTTATTTAATTTATTATAATATATATATATATATATTTATCATTATTTATATCTCTTTATATATTTTTTCTCTTATCTTTAGTATTATTTTCTTCTCAATGTATTTTGTTTTTTCATAATTTTTTTATCTTTTTATTTTTTAAAAATAAAAATAAAAAAATCGAAGATGATAAATAAATATAAAAAAAGTGAAAAAAAATATTATCATTACATAAATAAAAAAATATTGTTCAAATGACAATACTTTAAGATGCTAAAGTAAAAATCTTCATAAAATAATTATTTATCTCAAATTTAATAAAAAATGACTAATTTTAAAAAAAAACCATTATAATGACATTTAATATATTTAAAATAATATGACAAAAAAAATAGTTCGAGAAAAAATAAATGTGAATGAATAAAAGTTAAACAAATGTAAGTATTAAATAATTATAAAATAAGATAGAAAAAAGAGTTAAACCAACAAATAAACTCAAATCAAATATTCGTTCTATCATAAATCAAAATAATATAAAGAAGAATATTATTTTAAATAAATTATGGTATAATTTTATAAAGTTATTTAAAAGAATAATTTTGTCTAAAAGTTTCATTCCATCTAATTTCACTATTTTGGTGAAATAAAATATTTGAAATTTGGAGGTGTGACTCACCCCTCCAAACTCCTTATAACTTTTAGATTTTTTTTACCCAAACATGATTTAACTAACATCACTTTTCTTCCACCTTATTCCTCATAATACCTCAATTCAAATAAGGCCTAAAGGTGTAAACAAAAGTTTAAAAAATTAAAAAGAGAACTGACTCGATAAAAAAATGATTTGAAAAAAATATATATTTTGAATTTTGGTAAAAAAGGTTTTTTTTTTAAGTAGAACTCCCGATTAACTTAGATACCTTATTATAGAAAAACTTGCTAGACCCGTTTCGATCTCAATTATTTTTTAAAAAATAATTGTCATATTAAAATGTTACTTCCAGTTGTCGAATAGCATTTTCTTTACTTTTACCTGGCACCTTATTTAAATTGAGCGCTATTACTAAGACAATTTTGAACAGAGTTGGATTTTAATATTGGGTAGTTGGATTGGGTGAAAAATGTTTTAAATTTTTTTTACGTTTTAAATGTGAAATTATTTATTATATTGGATCAAATTCTGATGAAATTGGTGTAGTTAGATTGAAAAGTTCATTTTTTAGTTAGTTGTAATATTATAATTGCTAATAATTTTGAACTATTTTAAATGTTTATCGTCATGAATTTTATATTTTATTTGAAAATACTATTATTTTTAGCTACGGCTCTCACCTCAAAACGTACACCACAACTCTCGGGTGATCTTTTATGTTAGCAACAAAATACAAAATATATAGGTTAATATTTTAGATGTGGAAAATGATCTCATTATTAAAATTTTGATTTTGCATAAATTTTCTTATTTAATTGTTGAATTATTTTTTCAAGAAAATGATTACATGTTGATATAATCATATAACAAAATAAGAATTTTATTGGATTTAAAAAAAATGTCATTCATATTATCTGTTTATCTTCTATTAATTCATTTATAATAATAGCATTATATTTAGCTAAGGCTCCCACCTCAAAACATCACAACTCTCGGGTGATCTTTTATGTTAGCAAAACTATACAAAAAAATATGGGTTAATATTTTAGATGTGGAAAATGACCTCATTATTAAAATGTTAATTTGACATATATTTTTTCTTATTTAATTGTTGAAATTATTTTTCAAGAAAATGATTACATGTTGATAATCATAAAATAAAATAATAGTTTTATTGGATTTATAAAAAAAATTCCATTCATATTTATCTGTTTATCTTCTATTAAATAATAATAATAATAATAATAATAATAATAATAATAATAATAATAATAATAATAATAATAACCTACCTTTTTTTGCTGTAGTTTGAAAGAGGTAATATTTTTGAGGATTTTGGAGCATCATTTGTAACTTTTCTTCTTTTTTTTTTTTTTGGGGGATGGGTATACCCCACCGGTGTCCAGGGCTACTAGCACCCGACTAATCCGGTGTTCGGACGGGTGGCGGCGAAGGAAAATTCTGGCCAAAGTGGCGACTCTGGGGCTCGAACTCGGGGCTACTAGCTCCCTCGTCCCTCAACTCAGGAAAGAGACCCGCTAATCATATGTGCCAACCAACCTTGGTTAACTTTTCTTCTTTTTGTAAGTACCCTTGAAGTGATTTACCTAAAAAGAAGTACTCTTGAAGTGATTGATTGAAGGAATTAGTGCTTAATGCAATTAATTGATTCTTTGCACTCAATAACCCACAAGTTTTATATGCAGGGTCAGGGATCTCAAAGCAATGGTTTACTTAACCAACGAGTTTGTGGAGTTTGTCCACATTCAGCTAGACATGCATCCATTATTAGGCTAATTTGTATTCTTTTTGTACTGAAGCATAAAATAAGAAGACACAAGAATGATGTCCTTTTGCATTATTGACATAACACCAGAGAGAAAAAAAAAGCAGGAATCACTGCATTATCACACCCCAAAAATCACAATCATCAGGGCTCTCTGAAATGAACTTGTTCATCTCCCCCTCCCTCTGCCAGCCACTTGGGATTTGTAGGCCATGTACATCATTTGTGAACATATCATGCTCTAAGCATCTCATCTAATAATTCCTTATTGCACTCTTCCTTCTAAGATGCTTCATGCAGCAGACAAAACTATCAAATGCTTGTGATTCCTTTGTGACATTGTCAACAACGACAAACAAAACCACAAGGTTAATTGTCAACAGGGGGTCATCCATCCATGGGGGTGGGGCAATGGCCTCATGAGCCATGACCCCCCTCCTCCTCTCTCCTAACACAGAAGATAGAGTGGACAGAAATCTTAGGTGTGGGGGGAAGGTCTCAGCCTTTGTGGCAGATGATTGCAGAAGAATCGGAAATGAGAGGGCCCTCATCCCCAAATACATCAGAGTTTGTATAGAAATTAAACTATGAATATTCAATTATTTTTCTTTTTCCAACCTTACAAATTACAAATGTACATTCAAGTCTTGTCAAACAGTAAAAAGTTAAACTGAAACCAAGTTAAGAATCTTAAGATAGATGCAAAACATTTGTTTTTTGGATACACCTTAGAAAATTGAGAGAGAGAGAGAGAGAGAGAGAGAGAGAGAGAGAGAGAGAGAGGAGTCTGTCTGAGACACTGCACTGTTGCTTGACATCTCTTTTTCCTGACAGCCTTTTTTCCTCTAATTTTTTGGGCCCTGTCCCTGGCAAGCGACCAAATGATGGCCTAATCAAAACAAAAGCAACCCCCGCCCCCTCATCCACACTCCAACACTCCCCCGCCTTGTACTTATTTTACAACTCATGCCCATGTTACCATTTACTTGTTCTTTGGCTTCTCTCCCTCTCCCTCTCCCTCTCCCTCTCCTCCCCCTCTTGGCCTCCTCCTCATGGCCTCTCTTGGCAGCAGCCTCTTGTCCGCTGCGAAGCCCCTTTAAAATACCCTCCCAAGCTGCTGCTTTCCCCTCGGGAAAGTTGAGCTTGGCCTCGGCCTTCTTGTGCCCATCTGCGACTTCTGTTTCCCTGCAAATAAAAAAATGGCACTGGAGGCTGTTTGTTTCCAACAGGAACTGTTCGGTTGCACCATGAAGGAGCTGTACAACATGGTCGGCGGAGCATGGGGTTACGACATTGCCGATGCTGCGGAGAAGGAGCAGCAGCAGCAGCAGCAGATCAAAGGAGAAGCGGTGGCATGGGACAGCAGTTGTGAGATTGGCGCCGGATGCGGTGGCGGCCGAGGACGTGGCGATGGATTAATGCATGCAGGAAACTGGGACGCCTCCTGCTCCTCCATGGTGCAGGGCTTTGACGAGTGGGACATGAATTCCTCGTCGCCGGAGACGGGAATCAAGGAGGTGGGCGCCGGCGTCGGGGAGCAGGAGGGGACCGGGGGACGCCGGAAGCGGCGCCGTACCAAGAGTTCCAAGAACAAGGAGGAGGTGGAGAACCAGCGGATGACGCACATTGCCGTCGAGCGCAACCGGAGGAAGCAAATGAACGAGTACCTCGCTGTCCTCCGTTCACTCATGCCGGCCTCTTACGTTCAAAGGGTGCGTTCCTCTCTCCTCAACTTCTTCTTCTCTCTCTATACACAGCTTCCTTTGATCACCACGTACGAAAACCTTCACTTTCCATATACCGCTCCGTGGTCATCATCACACTATACTTATGAATGTATGCACATAAATTAGAAGACAAAGAAGAAGCCTGAACACTAAAAGTTCCACAGTGATCGACGAGTTCATAGATTTCCACGCTTGAAGTCATTAGGTTTTGGTTACCTTGAGGTTTGTGTATGCAATTAGTGTGTTTTTTTTCCTGAATCATATGTCGTATCTTCTTGCCTTTGCTTAAGGATTTCAGAGCCACTGGAGCAGCTGCTGCAAGGTTGGTGATAGTTTTGGTCCTGCCATGCTTTCAAATATGGAAAAGAATCTTACTGTCATGCAGCGATGAATTAAAAGACGGACCTTTTTGTTCCATGCGTTTGTACACTTTGATGGTTGCAACCAACTTCGTCTGATCTCTCCAAAGTCTTGATCAGATAAAATTGGGGCCTACTGATTAATTTAAGATTAATGCCAAAATGTGTATGGCTACCTCATGACTGATCTAGCTAGCTAGTGAACAATATCAGACAACTCAAACTTTTTTGCTACAATGGACAGGGCGACCAAGCATCGATTATAGGAGGCGCCATAAACTTTGTTAAGGAACTTGAACAGCTAGTGCAATCTCTGGAGGCGCAGAAGCGAATTAAGCAGCATTCGGACACGGCGCCGTTCGCCGGATTCTTCACCTTCCCACAGTACTCAACAAGCATTAGTCCTCCAACCACACAAACATCCAGCGATCAGGGGGGGAACTTGGCCAACGATGCAGTGTCGGCTAGACAGTCGGCGGTGGCCGACATAGAGGTGACCATGGTGGAAAGCCATGCCAACCTCAAGATTTTCTCTAGGAAGCAGCCGAAGCAGCTGATCAAGTTGGTTGTTGGACTGCAAAATCTCTGGCTCACCACTCTTCATCTCAATGTCACCACCATTAATGAAATGGTCCTCTACTCTTTCAGCCTAAAGGTACTAAAAATCTTTCAACTCACCCACCAACTCCATTAACTACTGATCTCTTGCAGCTCTGACGAATGCATAAAGGAGACTGCCGTCTCTCAACTCAACGAATTAGCTGTGTAGACCGCAGGCTTATCCATAGTTCTCATGACGTTACATATAATAAACTTACCCATCTTAGTTCATGTCAAAGTCTGGATTCATACTTCAGGAATTAATTATACATAACTGATAGATTACTGTAACACATATGACATATAGACTCCAAAACCGTAATTTGAATGTACTTGCAACAGTATATGTCACTCAGCCATGGCTTGCAAAAAGCTGAATACACAGTTCTTTGATATGGTTCCTGTTACTGGGGTTTCAGGTGGAAGACAATTGCCAACTAACCACAGTGGACGAAATAGCAACTGCAGTACACCAAATGGTCGTCATGATTCAGGAGCAGGCTGCATCCTTGGAGTGAATAATCGTTTGATTGTAATGTAACAAAACTGTATTGTAATTGCTAGTAGTATCTTTTCTGATGTCTTAGTTTAATTCTACAATGTATTTTAGTAGCATGTTTACATGCCCCGATCCAGTGCAAAGTGACATGTACACCATTCAAAATAAGGTCAAAGTTACAAGAAAAATCAGAACATGATGAACCAAAATATGGAGGGTTGCAATTAATAAATATATGAAGAAGGTAATCCAAGAAAAGTATATAAAATAAATGGAGCTATAGAGAAGGCCATGAATGATAGAGTTGGCGTAGTCAAATGACGGGGACGTGATATGATGACTTTTCCATGACAGCTACCTCGAATTCTGGGGAAGGAAGAGTTGTTATCTTGTGATGAACGCAAATGGAGATCGAATGGAAAGTGGAGCTGATCTATGCTGTGTATCATGTTAGGGTTCTACGGGCTTATATGATGTAGACTTGAAAAGCACTACACTCTCAAAATGCACAAGAGAGCCAAAGGAGGAAAATTTGCAGAAAGGTCGGTGCAAGGATTCTTTTGTATTATAAGAAAAAACTCACAAGTTTATTGTGTAAAAAAAAACTACAAATAAAATAAAAAGAACACAAATGCACAGCGGAAATTGATTATGAAAATTCTGATAGCAAAGATATGATATTATACTAAGTGTGTGCTCTAATGTCCTTCATTTACCTGGTAACTTAATTATCCTGCCTTGAAACTTCAAATGATAGCAAGAAGTCTCCAAATGAGTAATTAATTAGCTCACTGAACAGAGGAATTGAAGAGTAATTAGAATGATGTCTCTTGGAAAATTTATTACCCCAAAATGATATAAAAGTATTTAGCCGTTCCTATATTTTACGATTCCGATAATTATTTATCTTGGTTAGCAGAGAAATAATATCTAGAAAACTTTGTCATCACAAGTTCTTATGCTGCATCTACCATATATGTGCTTAGCAGTTAGCAATATAACTCGTGTCTAGTAACTTATACAAGTGGCCTGCTAGCGATTTATTGGCTAATTAATGTTTTCCTTATCCACAGCCTTTTACAAATTTATATATAGGCCTAAGGTAAAGCCTGCATGCCTTGGTTTGGCCATATCCTCCTCTTTCTTGCATCTGTTGCAGTACAGAAGCCAATGCCTTAAAACCTGGGAATATGTCGGTGACTTTTAGTTCGATCACTTTCTCTCTCTGAAACGTGTGTGAAAGATAAAAAAAAAGCATATTAGCTTTTACTTGATCCAGATCGCATCTTAATTAACCTTGAATCAAATATAATTCTATTGCCAAGATGAAGCCAAGAAGCAATTTGGATTTTGCATGCAAAGCTCCCCATGATGTAAAGCTCAGATGTGCAATAGAATGTTAACAACTCATGCTACATGACAGGAGTAACATGGATAGATTGCTAAGCTATGAACCTGAGTTTATATATAGGCATATGGACCCACTGCAGACAGGAGAAAACCCCTTTTTGTTGCCTTGGCAGGACTTGTAGCAATCAATGATTAATTGAATTGAAGCTAAATAGGGGATATGAAATCTTGGGCCACATGAAGAGAAGAATAATTAATTTTTAGGCCACAATGAGCAGATTAAAAGAGGAATCAACACAAAGGTGGTCCAGAATTCCTGTCTGAAACATGCCAAGATCTTGAAAAGCATCAGGTAGATCCCGAATATTAAGGGTTTCAGATTATGTTGGAGGAGAAGTTGATGGTGCTTAGCTTTGTACAGTGGTCATTTTGTGCCAGTGCAGACTATAATTAAGGATCCAACTTGGATCCTGATTACATCAACAAAAAATTGGGATGAAAGTTTGATCACGATGTACCCTCCTCCATCTGCTGTAATCAGAGATTGAGGATCTAACCATTAAAGTTCCAAATTCTGTCAGTTAAAGGCTGCAAAATCCTCTTAAGTCAGAAAAAAATTCCCAAGTTCCATCATTCAAGTTCCGTCACGGGTTTCCTGTTAAACTTTTGTACATAGCGTAAGTACTTGGGTCTGGGTAGATTACATAAGTAGTTGGGACATGGATCAGTAAATTTTGTACAGATGATTTGCTTAATGGTAAAGAAAAAAAAGATTAAATATGCAATACTAGATATACAGCCACATGTAAGAGCGCACACAGGAAAAAATTGCTATCCTAAAATCTCACTCTGCCTGACCAATTTGTTTGTCTCAATGACATGAACATTGCAACCAATATCATAAGTGTGTAAAATGGACCACCATCTACAAAGTTTAATCGAGATCTAAATCTTTTAGATTGTTCAGAACAATTACCTACAAAAGAAGCTACAGGATTCATTAGATGTTGAAATGTTCTTTAAACTAAGTAGCCTAATATGAGGATCTGCAATGTCAAAAGAAAAGAAACAGAAATAGCAGAGGTATAGATTTGCTTTCAGCTTGAAGCATAACCGGAAGAAATGCAACTGCGGAATACATGACACTATTTTCACTTAAAGTGTATTTTCACTTGTTGACAGAGCGAATGTTTTGGGAGATGCTGTTATCAGACACTAAAAATTTCGAAAGTAATATGCAGTTACCCTCTACACCATTTATGTCATTAGATAAAAGAGTCCTTTCTTGGAGATCTTATAGTTCCCCAAATCAGAGCAAAATATCAAATCTGCAAGCAAATGGATATTGCTGCTTAAGAAGAAATGTGCCATGATCAGGGATCAAACGAGTTGCAGTGGTGATTAATCAAACTCAGTCGCCTGTAAAGCTAAAACTGTGATAAGAGCCATCTTTTAAGTACTGAGATTATTATGGTCCACTGTTGATACTATAATATACTAGTTACATATCTAATTTTGGTTCTTGACTTTTGCTGCAAGATAGCTTCTTCTCGTTGTGATGTGAAACTTCCGTTATTAAGGTTTGCTTCCAGCAGCATTAAGATTCAGAGACCTCTGATGATCCTTTATATATAATATGGTTATGCTAGACTTGTTTTAAAGAAAAACATTAATAGGCCGTTTGATTAGAGTGTATATATATATATATATATACATACATATATGAGAAATATTAGCGTACATGCAAAAATTGTGTATGCACCGTACAAAAATATATGTATGTATGTATATATATATAATAATATTCTTATGTATATTCTTATTCCATTTAGTGTTTAGATTGATATGAATAAAAAAGTTTTCTTAAATTTAAATTTATATAAAATACATTATACTAAAAAACTAATCTCAAATGTATCAATAATATGTTTTATTAATAAATGAGCATTTATTTGTTTATTTATACTAACAAATTTACTAATTATGAATATAGTAATTAATCATTATTTGATTAATTAATTAAATTATAATGTTATATAATATAATATAATTATATTATAGATTAATTACATTTCTAATTAAGCTTTATAATATATAATATAAAATATAGTAGCATGTGTAAAAAAGATAAAAAAATGAAATATAATTAAAAAGAAAAAGAAAAGAATTGATTATGAGATATTCTTGATTTATGGAAGAATAAGAAATGCGAAATATATATGTAAAAGTAGATGATTTCATGGTTCTCAAGTAGTTTTTAAAAAAAATGATATATTCTTAAAATAAGGAGATATGCTCTTTTTTATTCTTAAACCAAATAGCCCCCTACCATTGAATAAATAAATCTTATGTATATATGCGGACTTTATTCAGAAATTTAGCTTTCAGAGGATAACATAGATACTTTATTCATAAATACTTAAATGAGTTGGATTGTGACTCATAAGCAAAATTATGTGTGTTTCGACTTGTTAAGATAAATGTTGTCATTCAAGTGATGCTTTAGACATGTTTGGTATAAGAACAAGGTGAGAATAAGCACCTTATTCTTATTTCTTCATCCAAATATCCCATGATTAATAAATTTTTACCCACTTTTAAAATCACATTGAATATTGTGAAGTCACCATTTTTATTACCAAAGCAAGAACAAATTATTTTTTTCCTTTATTTTCTTTTAACTTATTTTTATTAAATTATTATCTTAATAAGTTCATAATTATTTATAATTCATATTTTTTACATTAATTAAATTCTTCACAAAATATAATGCTCTTTCTAATATCAAGAACATATTTATTGTTCAATCTATTTTTTAAATTGGTTTTCTTACACTATTTTATATTAATAAAGACATGATCAACTATAACTCATTAAATTTTGATAAGGGTGTAACACTATACATAAAAATGATAGTAGAATAATATTATAAATATTAAATTATTATTGGAATTTTTTAACATTATTATTTATCATAATATAAAATTATTTCATTTTATTTAACTAAAGTATTAGCATTGTATTAAGATGATTATTTGTTTTCTTTTAATATAATTAGTAATTTTAACAAATACATAATTATTATTTAACATAATTAAATATATAAATAAAGATATTATATTTATTATTTTATATTTCTGTTGTTCCCATTTCAAACAAACACTTTTTCTAATTTAAATATAAACCATCATAAGAATAGTCCACTCTTGTTCATTTGACAAGAATAAAATTGGAATATTCTCATTAGTTCTTCATACTATTCTTCCTACACCAAAGAGGGCCTTTGCTTTAGGTTCAAAGTCGAGTATTGTATTTGAAATTAATTCTCTTCTACGCAGAGTCTATTTTCTGCTTGCAGAAATTTATGTTATTGTTGTTTATAGACCAACCATAGTTACTCCTACCAAATTTTCAGACTTAAGACAAACATCTGTATTCCCAGAATGTCCCATTGAGTCGCTCAGCATTGAGAACTTACCAGAGTAAGGTGAAGGGAAGTAAGTAAGATGTCTAAGAGTCACAAAGACCATAAAATATCTATGCTTTGGGGATTGATAATTTCAGTATCACTGCTCCTTATGCATAGTGGTCTTTAGTTTGAGAAAAATTTGGCTGCAGTGCAAAAGGGTAGATCAAGCAATGGATCATTCTAAGGCAAATTTAAAGGTCAAAGTTTTTCAAGTATTGTAACTATGAAAGTTTTTGCATCAATGATTCCATGCGAATGCAGATTCCAACTGAACCTCTGATCTTGGTTGAGATCATAGAATCAATTGTTTTCAGAAGGAAACAACAAATATCCTGTTGTGAAATCTTCGTAGGCATTGAAGTAAAGGGGTTTTAGAGTAATGACCACAATTGAAGTTAGGAATCAAAGAGTGAATGTTCTGGTTGAGGGAAGTTAACAAATTCATCAAATCAATTATTTTAAGAATACAAAACAATGTATGTCTATTTTTGGTTATTCTATTGCTCGAGAAGAAGGCTCAATCCGGTTGCATATGGTTGGAGTTGAGTTCTGCACCAGCTTTTCGGTTAGATTTGGCAAACGATAGATGGATATTCAGGTGTATGTATCCAGAGAAAAGAGAGTGAACTACTAGCATTTCAATGGGTCATTTGGGCCCAACAAAATGACTTCATTTTTAAGGGAGAAAAATGCTACATGGTTACAATGTTGAGCATGTAATAATATTCGTATTTCTTATTTGTACAGCATGAAAATCTTACAAATATCAATAAAACAAGATGATTGCCCACCTTGTTGGCCACCATCTCTTCCCTAAAAAATAGAATGTATATCATGAAGAGGCATGTTTGTCATGTAACATCAGAATCTACTTCTGAAGTGTCTTACTGTGCAATTGATATATATTGTTGTATCTACTCCGACAAAGCTATGTTGCCACTATTTGATTAGAACACAAAAATAACAGGTCAGACAAAGAAATCATACTATCATAATCCAAATAGTTTAGGTGCAGTCAATGCTACTCATGTGTAAATGGAGCAACATGTTATATCATGTAAAGATCCCATATAGTGTTCTTTTGTGGAGTTTCAACAAAAGACCAAACAATGCAAAGAGAATAATCCATCTAGAATATAAAGCATGAATATAAACTTCCAATTTAACATTTTTTATGAGATACAGCAACAAACTAATAACTGCATTCTAATCAATGCAAATTCGAATTCAAACTTAACTTTACAGTTTCTAAGTGCACCAAGGTTTAGTAAACAGAAGGAATACTTCAAAACTTCTTTATTTTTATCTTAAGTTTTTCTGTAGTAAAGAACAACATGAAGAATAGTAACCACAACAATTCAGGTCAATGCAAAAGATGCAACTACCATAGAAGTTTCAGTAACACCAGCAATCGATTTCTTCATTTCATACAACTCATTGAAAGGCAGCAGAAAAAGGATGGACAGAGAAGCAAACCTAATTAGAGTCTGATACTGAACACAGATTGCAACATGTTTTAGCTGACATTCTTCCTTCCATTAATTGAATATGGTGAGCAATGTGATTGTTATTACAGTTCCTGCTGCAAGATCCATGCAAGCTTTCTTAGGATCATCATCATGAAAATTTCTCTTGCGGAACCTTTCGTTCAATCCAATCAAAATGTTATGCAGCGCTGCGAAGAACTTGCCTTTTCTGCTCCAAAGCATGGGGAATGTACACGGCCGGCTGCCGGAAAGGATCCATCCCCCTACAAGGGAAGACTAGAGTCCCTTGACATCCTGCTGTGTCTACAGAAGAATCCCCTGGCACTGCTGGACAACGATCTTTCTATCTCCAGCTGCGCATTCCGGTCCAGTGATCCCTTCGAGTTATTCCCCTGTTTTCTACTGCTTCTACGAATGCTCTGTTCGGCGATGTCTCCATGTTTGCCCTCCTCAGTGGCCACACTATCGAAACTTCCCTGTGGTTCCAGCCTGACAACAACAGCTTCCAAGAACGGTGAGTCCATCGAAGCCGACCGCCGGACCGGCAGAAGCAGACCTTCTTCCTGCTCGTTCTGTGATCTTGTGACAGAGCTTTCAGCCGCTGAATCTGGCAATTCAATGGGGTTGGCCGGAGCAACGATATCAATCACTGTGTCGGAGTCGGCAGTTCGGCTTTGTTCCTGGTCGGATGCTTGGATTCCAATAGGAGAGCTGTCCACTGGAACAGATGAGGGCATGTCGACGTCGGCCGGGCTGCCGACAGCTGACGTCCCAGTAGGATGAGGAGCGACGCCGGTGGAGTCAACGATGTTGGCTCGGCACAATGGGCAATTAACATGAGCCCGCAGCCACGTGTCGATGCAGGGGAGATGGAAGGCGTGGCCGCACTTGGGAAGCAGCCGGATGAGCTCTCCGTCGCTGAACTCGCCTAGGCAAACAGAGCAATCCCCTGTGGCTCCGGCGAGGAGACCGTCGCCAGCCTTGTACTCGGCCACATCGATCTTATCGATGGTGGCCTCGTCGAGACCGACCGTCCTTATGAACCAGATGGGGTGCAGCGGCTCCTCTGCCTCGTCGAAGGCAGACCCCGCGGCTTCTCCGGCATCAGAGGGCGGTGATCCGCCGGAGGAGGCTCTNTTTTTTTTTTTTTTTTGGGTACCCTGAGGGGCCCCCGGTGTCCAGGGCTACTAGCACCTGACTAATCCGGAGTCGAGGTGAAAGAGCAGAAGTGATATTCCTCTAGCCAAATTGGCGACTCCGGGGCTCGAACTCGGGGCTACTAGCTCCCGGTCTCTCAACCCGGGACACACCCCTGCTAACCAGGTGTGCCAACTAAATTTGGTTAAAGTCAATGGAGTTTGGAGCGCGTTTCTTTCATATACGCTTCCTCATTTCCACTCGAAGAAACCGCGCATCAACTTACACTCGTAGACGTGTTTAACTTTGGGTGGTCTGGGTTGGTTATGTGTGTCAGGGTGCCTGAGTGGGTGTAGAAGAATTTATGAATAAGAATGGTGAGGTCATCATTTTGTTTGGTTGGGTGGTCAAATGGCATTTGTTAATTTGGCGAGTGGGATTTATTAGGTAAAGTGGATGGCACGTTGGAGATAGCAAGGGAAAGGAAACGACAACGGACGTGTATCACCGAAAAGTAAACCCGATGGTGTAACCATGACGTGCCAAATTGAACCCGATGGTGTATAGAAGAAAGAAAACAAATAGTCCCAAATTTAAATTTTAAAATCATCAATTTAATTAAAAAAATATTTTTTCTGTTCTTAATTTTTAATTTCGAATTAATTAAATATTAATAATTTTGAATACGAGGAATTCCGAGTGAGTAAATAATAATAATAATAATTAATTGATTCCGGTTGAAGTTTGAAGAGGCTGCTATCATATCTTTTGATTAATATTTAAATAATTTTAATTAACAATATAAATATAAAGACGTTTTAAACTTTTAGAATTATTTTTATTATCCTTTAAAAGAACTAAATCTATTAAGTAGTAGAGCCAAATACAAAAGATTGAGAATGCTACGAGGAGGCGAGCCCTCCCAGCTGCATGAGCATCTCATGACGGCAAAAAGAAAATCCGTTGAGCACATGCCGTATAATAGCAAATTAAAAAAAAATTAGAACACGCTGATGCTAATAGTACAACAAAATATTTCTAATTTTTTAAGGATAAACAACTTTCTTCAAGAGGATTGAGATCAAATGTGATCATCAACTTGTAAGTGTCCACGCTTCCACTTTCATTGCAAAAATAAAATTGTAACGCTCCCAAAACGCATCGCTCGCGGGAGCTTTTCGACGGCGCTACATGAACTTTGAGCATATGTTATAAAATATGATAACAATTAAAAGACATTGCAGCGGAAGACATAACATAATATCATGATAATAATAACTCAAGGCAGCGGAAACACATATAAATCCGCCATATATGGGCATAAATCCATGGCTAAACATAAGGCCCATAACATAAATCTTAAACTCGTTCGACTCGAGACATAAAATAAAATAATAAATTCATTAGATATAATCCTAATGACTTAAAGGCCTATAAAACTTAGACACGACCATGTGTAAATCAAAATCGATATGAGCACACCACTGCCAAGTCTCTCATGCATCATCGCCTGCTTGGATCCAGAAACAGGAGAGATGAAAATTCTCCGGTTAGAGTATGTAAAAGTCGACATCTATCATGCAACATATATATGTCGTAACATCATCATGATCATAAATATAAACTTGGAACATAAATCATTGAGGTAACATAAGCATATGATATTTGCATGACTTGAGCATAGCATTGAACATTTGCATACATGAAGCATAAATGATGCTAAGCATCTTATGTTCATGATCATCATCTTTGTACATTTGCATCTTTACATATTAGCCATATGATTCAATTTGAGTTCTTTTTTACTTACATCATCTTCACTTAAACATCTTGATCATAAGGCAAATTCTTATCTTTACATGATGAGTTTCGGGTAACATTGACCTTAAATAGTGGCTAGCTAGGCCAACCCTTCTCTGGGGTCCGTGTTTGGGGAAGTCCACACACTATTATTAATGAGTGGCGTCGCCTCCCGGGAAGCGTCTTCAGCTACTTTCCCCTTTCTCCAATGTGCCTCGACTAATTCATCATGTCATCTTCTTTTCAATACATCAAACATAGCAATCAATCTTGTGATTTTAACCTAATTACGACTTTGCATGCATCTCGAGGTCTAGATGTAACACAAGCATCAAACATGGTTTGCTATCATGTAATAGTATAAAACATAGCATACAATTGATTTGACAAGACATTAGAGAAATAACATCATAGTAAACCTCAAAATAGGAATTTCATAGCTTAAAAATATCTTACTAGTCATCANATTCTTATCTTTACATGATGAGTTTCGGGTAACATTGACCTTAAATAGTGGCTAGCTAGGCCAACCCTTCTCTGGGGTCCGTGTTTGGGGAAGTCCACACACTATTATTAATGAGTGGCGTCGCCTCCCGGGAAGCGTCTTCAGCTACTTTCCCCTTTCTCCAATGTGCCTCGACTAATTCATCATGTCATCTTCTTTTCAATACATCAAACATAGCAATCAATCTTGTGATTTTAACCTAATTACGACTTTGCATGCATCTCGAGGTCTAGATGTAACACAAGCATCAAACATGGTTTGCTATCATGTAATAGTATAAAACATAGCATACAATTGATTTGACAAGACATTAGAGAAATAACATCATAGTAAACCTCAAAATAGGAATTTCATAGCTTAAAAATATCTTACTAGTCATCACGGCCCGTGAGGTGTATATCATGGTCGTGAGACCACAAGTCACGGCCCGTTACATCCAGTAACGGCCCGTGATATAACATCGTGACCATCTATAAAATAAGGCAACTTAAATGTCAAGTCATCACGACCCGTGATGAGCCTATCACGGTCGTGAGACAGTGTGTCACGGCCCATTACATCATGTAAAGGCCCGTGACCATCATCGTCACGGCCCGCGACAGCTGTCACGGCCGTGACCAAAGCAGTCAACAGACGGTTCGATACGGCTGTAACAGATTTTTACGGCCGGATCGAAATCCTTCCGGAATGAAAGATATGAACGACTTGAGCCGTATTGATCGATACAACCATTGTGTCACGGCCCGTGATATTCCATCACGGCCGTGACCATCACGACCACAGTCTCACGGCTCGTGAGAACGTCTCACGACCCGTAATGACCCCTGTCACGACCCGTGATATCACATCACGGCTCGTAATGACCCTGTCACGGCCCGTGATATCACATCACGACCGTGATGGTTGCTCTGAAAACTCGTTTTCACCCCCATTTAACTCTCAAATTCAATCCTTTCATACCTATGAACTTATCATTCTCAAGGAAATTCATATGTGAGGGAGTTTCTACATTCTAGGGTTCTTGACATCTCAATTTAGGCATTAACAACATTGATTTGAATGTAATTGGGTCCAAGTTACAACCTAGGGTTCACATATCCATTCTAAAGTTCATTTGCACATTCCTAAGGTTCATAGTTCAGCATATTCATATCATTCGAGGGTTGAACATGGAAGAGACGTGTCTTTGTAGCAATTTACATAATAGGAATATTATTTGATCATGGCATGTCTCATATGAATCATAGCAATACAATAAAACCCTAATACATGAGAATATATCCAATTGTTGGAAGATTAGCTTATTATGACATGAGGGATCATAAGATGGATATATAAACAACATTATCACATTAGGGAAGCATAACATTCAACCTATGGTTCTTATCACATCAAACACCTAGAAAAGATCATTTAGACATAAGAACAAACACCTAATATGCATTCATCTAACATGCCATCCCCTCATCTTTAACTCTAAGACATGATGTTCTTATAAACATAGGGACATAAATAGGTAAACAACTAGGTTAGGATTATTACTTAGGGTTTCTATCATACATTTTAGGTTCTTACAAGCATCTAGGATTCATCATTTATCATGTACATGGTTCTAGGGTTTCATAATAAGAAAGCTCATATAAAAGGATCGTATAACTAACTTGACATCATGTTAAAGATATGACATTCGTAATATGAGATAAAGCATACTTGAATGATAAGAAAGAACATATAGACATATCAACAAACACATGATATGCAACATTCCTAATGCCATCACCATCATTTCTACCATATAAGAAAGGGTTTCTTATAATCCTCAACCTAATGAGGTGAGAAATGAGGGATTGGATCCCCCCTACATACCTTAGTAAGAATCCTAAAATCCTATTTGTTCTTCTTCCCTAGTTTCTTCTTCCTCTTTGGTGTCTTGTTCTTCTTCCTCCTCCACTTGGTGTGTTCTCCTCTTGCTCTTGTGCCTCTTGCTCTCCTTCAAA
>LTAE01003897.1:0-23042 GCA_001647135.1 Pontederia paniculata | reverse complement strand
AAATTATGTCGGCGTATATACTTATTTACCCTGGTGTATCTATTATTAAATACTATATATATATATAAGGAATATTAAGGTGCGAATAAAATTTTTGTATGTATCGTGCGAACATTGTTTATCAACCGTCCGACGCATAGATGAGGATTGATGGCCAGAATAGAGCACGAGATCCACAGCACCTTCATCCTGACCATCAATCATCATCTATGCGCGATCGGACGATTGATAAATAATGTTCGCACGGTGCATACAAAAAACTTATTCGCACCTTAATATTCCTCTATATATATATATATATATATATTAAGATTCTTATATTCGTAAACTTGGATAAAATACTCATGGAATATATTAAGTTGTGAATCGAGGATAACTTTATTCCTGCGTGGTTGACTTGTCATCACAGGATAGTAACAAAGAATAAGAAATATAGTGTCTCTTTTTTTCTACATATATACCTACTGCCCTTTAATTATTTCGAATTAATTAGCTCGAAAATTAATTTATCCACATAGTTTATTTATCTCATAATATTATTGATATGTTATGCCCTATTGTCCTATATATAGTCATAATTTCAGCTTACTAAATGTGGAAAGTATTTATTTTCTAATGTTAATTTCAGTATACAAAAGTTATACATCTAAGCATGTTTCATGTTCAATTTTTTTTATTTTTTTCGATTAAATAAACTAAATGTCAAATAGTTGCTTAGCAAAAAAAAAAGTAAAATAATCACTTTACTAATCATGAACGTTTATCTTATTTTTATTAATTTAATGAGTCTGTTAGTTACATTACTTCAGAAAATTATTAGAAATGAATGATAATTCTGGATCAGCATTATTGGTGGTGGGAAAACCACCAATTCAGTCAAACTGTATACGACTCCATCATTCGAATTATTATCTTGAATTAGAATAAAATCATCGGATTGAATAATGAGTTGAATATTTGATTTGATAATTATAATATTATAACCATTATATTTAAATAATATCAAGCTCTTATCATTACTTTATTTATTTTTCATGAAACCCATATTTTCTAAAATATATTACTATCCATAAAAAATAAATGTATATATAAATTAAACTTAGAAAATGAAGCTCAACCAATGGTCTGATTTAGTCAATTTTTTTCTGTTGTATCGAATCAATTTATTTTATTTTAGCCTGACGAAATTGAGCTCAATATTATTATTTTTAAGTCAAGATTTAAATCCGACCCGTTATCACTATCACCCGTAAACATGACAAAAAAGTTTATAATAATAAATAATAATATTATATTATATTATTATTATTAAAATAAGATATAACTAAAAATATGTGAAATAAATTTGAATTCTATTCTCATACCTTACGAAGAAAAAAAGTATAGCATAAACTACACATATACTATAAGATATATCTAACTAGTGATAGTAGAAAAAGAGTGAAGCATTGTTATTAAGGTTATCTTGATCCAATTAATAAGATATTGCAATATTACTATCTAATGGAAAGAAAATGATATGGTTAGGCAGTTTCTACTATGAGCCAATATTTTTTTATGATTTCATGATTCATACTTATTATGTATACTCAATATCATATTATATATTTCGATCGATATAACTATTATTTGAACTTTTATATTAAAAATATCACATCTTACTTCACTATATATCTATATATATTCTAGAATATATTTTTAATTTTTTTTATTTATATGTAGAATTTTGATTTTACCCTTTGAATCGACTTTGTAGATAACATTCTTATTGTAGGTAATCTCCACTTTTTGTCGCTACGCCTAAATCCTTCTAATTCCTTGTGACTCTTTAGAAAAATTTGGTAACATGAGTATTATACAGTGTTATCAGGACCGGACCGACCGGTCGGACCGTCAGCTTATAACTCACCCTAAAATTAGTGTTGGATTCAGACCGAATTGGATTGATCAAAACCGAATAGAACCAATTAAAACCGAAATAAATTGGTCAAATTTGATTGAACCGATCGAAATTATTAAAAAAATAAATATTTTTTTAATCACTTATAATATTATATTTTATCTCGTTGGCCCTCACATATTTAATATTTACTACTTTGTCCTCATTTCTTGATGTAACTCATGTGATTATTGATTTATCTTTATTATCTCAACATTATTTATACAAATCATCTTATACACAATCTTTATTCTTTTGTCATAATACAAACCATATGACATTTAACCTAATTATAAATGATTTGATTTAATTATATCATATTTATTATATTATTTAATATAATATAAATCATGAAGATAATTATATTAAAATCTTAATAGATATCGTGAGTGTATGATAATATTATGACAATAAAAAAATTTAAAATTAATAAAAAATATAATAATTAATTTTAGTTATAAATAACTTAAGTTGATTATATTTTATTATCATAAATTTATGGTTATAATTTACTAATATATGTTAGTAATTAGTTTGATTTAATATATTTTATTAAATTATTATTTTATTATTATCTGATCCGATCAAACGATTCGATCAGTCCGACCTCTCCGATCCGATCTCAACAACATTGGTATTATGAGAACTTTCAGACATAAATTTTAAGAGAATTAAACTTTTTTTTTCATATTGTCACTTGTACATTCTTCTACCAATTAAAATTTTGCAGTCTTAATTATTTCTACAAGATCCTTGTCGATGTTGTCCTTTGGTAGGATCTATGTTTCTTCGTCCATATCTGCACCCACTTCTCCCCGTGTACTTATTTGTCGTCTTATTGTCTCGTCTTTCGGGTGACATTTTCCGGTGTATAAAACTTGTTTCTATTTAGATTGAATATTATAATTTTTAATCAAAACCAAATTTAATAAAAAAAATTACATCTCATGGTTTCGTATAGGAGTGAAAAACCTAAAAATCTAATTCGATGCAACATTAAGTTTTTAAGTCTTTTTAAATATGAAAAAAAATCTTTTTAGAATTAAAAAAAGTTTAATGTAGGTAGAGAACACTATGTTACCTACATTATAAATCGTAGGATGTTAAATTTACGGTGGATATTTATTTTTTCTCTTCTATTTTTTTTCTCTCTCCTAAATCAAATCACCATATATTAAAGATTCTACAGTTAAAATTGTAGGTAATATAGTGCTAGAGAGCACCTCTATTTTTTTCTTAAAAAAATCACACACACCAGGTACTCCATACTACACAATTAAAATAATATATTTATGTTTGAATAATTTAACATATACAAAATTACTAAACTAACCTAAAAGCTTTGTGGATAAATATTAAAACAAAATGCATATGCAATAAATAATAATATCAAAACTAATTAATATATAAAATACCATTTACTATTATCATAAATATAAACTTTATAAAGCCTCAGAATTTTTCGATATTGTTTTTTTGTAATCGGAGAAGCATCTGAAAAAAATATATTATTCCGAATGTTGAAAATCACCGGCCTCATATTATTTTCGTATATAGATAAAACCGGTACATGAATATAACAAGAAAAGTTAATATTTTATTATATTAAAAAAGAGAAAAATAGAGATGCATAGCAATTTGTTATGCACCCAGTGCGGTGCATGATCTGGACCGTGATTTAAAAATTAATGGGCTTGATTCTATTCAATTAAAAATTTGAGTCATTAAATAAATAGGATTTGGGTCATTGATTATTAAATTAATGGTCCAAATCATACACCACCTCGAGTGCATAGCGAATTGCTATGCACCCCCATTAATCTCATTAAAAAATTGTTAAAATTTAACGGAAGATATAAATGAACTCATTGTATTCCAAATGGGTGAAATATTCTATTTAATATACGTAATAAGTAGGGGTAATAATGAGCCGAGTTGAAGACAAAATTGGACGCTATCCAAAAAATATTTGAAACCAAATCCATTATGACACGTTTCAAATTAGGTGGGGTTGAATTACTGAGTTGAGTTATTCATTTGATGGACTTCAAAAATTTTATATTTAAAATTTTATAAATAATAATATTTTTTAAAATAAAATTAATATAATAGTGATAAAATAAATTGACTCATATATAAATAATTTCAGCATTAACCGATATTTAATTTTATTATATTGGTATAATTTTGAACTCATTTAGATCGATTTTGAGTTATTGGATTATCAAACAATTAATTTGATCCAAAATTTAAATTGAATTAACTCAAATTCAATATAATTTGAGGTAATAATCTGATCCAACCTGATACAAAAGTTATCCTACCAAATTCAATTGATAGGTCAAATTCGTGCTCATTCTCAGTAATCGGTACCAAATTAAAAAAAATGATGGCAGGTCAATTTGTTAATACACTTTACTAATTGAAAAGGCGATGGAAATAAACTTTGTATTTAGTCTTATTATTGTAGAGGCCATACGCTCTATTTGATTGCAAAAGTATTGTCCATGAAATATTTTTTTTTTTTAAAATGAAGATGTTCCCTAATCAAGTAAGAAACACCATGCTACCTACATTTTTAATCATACGATGCATAATATATGGTGAATAAATTTAGGAAAAAAAAGTGTGAGAGAAAATTTGAATCTTCATCGTAAATTTAACATTCTACGATTAAAGATGTAAATAACATGATACTCCCTACTTAATTAGAGAGCACTTATATTGAACTCTTATTTTTTATTCATCACTTACTCTCATTCCTTAATGAATCGAGAATTAATACAGTGGGCTTCCCCAATTCCAAACAAAAATTTGTTTGATTCAAATAATGAAGAATAAGATTTTAATATTGATCTTATTCCATAATCAAACGGGACCTATGTGGTCGTATGTCAGTTGGTGGTGAAAATAGAGATTTGGGATTTCACACAATCAGCAAAGACTCATAGTTGGAATTCCAACATATCTAAATGGAGTTTAACTTGAAAATTTTGTTGAGCATAGTCCACAATAAATTCGAGTGTTTATAGAAGATTCAGAATATCTAGCTCCACATCGTCTTTGTGCAATTTTTTTTGAGCATGTCTTCCCTGAAGCTAACTAATTTGAACTTTATGATAAATTTCAGTCTCTCAGTCAAGCTTTTTATTTTTGGGATGATGATTTACTCTTTTGAATACTTCGAGTTCCTTTATAATTAAGATAAATTTCTTTTCTAAGAAAAGTGTGCCATTAATAGATTGGGACTCCATAAATAATTGGACGAGCGAGCTATTCTAATATTCGAAAAATAACGTAAATAACATCGAGCTTCTAACTCACACAACGCTAATAATTATAAGAACCATTAGATATTGAAATATTCACTAAAAGACTGATTGTGACAAATGAAATAAGAACCTTTTGCCCATAGAAAAATTCAAAATTGAAAACGATTTAAATTAGGGGTAAGGTCTTGTGCATCTTAACTCTAATTAGTTGATGAGCGAAGTGTTAATGGCAATGTCGTGTGCATCAGCTTTGGCTTGGAGGCTTAGACTTTAATACTGTTAAATTTGATGTGCTACCAATAATCTTAAAATATTAAGTAGATAACAAAGTAATATTTTTATATTTATATTTTTAATACTTTTTTTCTCACATATGAACAACTTAGATTATCCCAAAGTCCAAACATGAATAATAAAAAAAATTTAATATTTAATACGAACAACGACGAAGTTTGAATTTAAAATTTTTAACTCTGATATCATATTAAATTTAATATTATATCAATAAAAAAATAAATTAATAAATTGATAAAAAGTGATACCTTTTTATTTTTATCATCTCTTTGCATCCCTTTGGAGCATGGACAGTGACTGATTTCAGATATATCTCTTTTATTTTCCTTTCTCCATGTTCTCCTTTGAGTCAGTTCGCGTAGGCATCACATACATAAAAAAAAAAAGAAAAGAAGGCATCATTCATCATCACCACCCAAAGGAGCCCCTGTTTCGGATCTATTGACAGCCACATGAAATGATTCGCCACTGCAGAAATTTTACATATCTTAGTTTTTTTTTTTTACTCCTGAAGGGTCCCGGTGTCCAGAGCTACTAGCACCTGACTAATCCGAAGTCGAGGTGAAAGAACAAAAGTGGTATTCAACTGGCCAAATTGACGACTCCGAGGCTCGAACTCGGAACTACTAACTCCCGATCCCTCAACCCGGAACACACCCCTGCTGATCAGGTGTACCAACCAAACTTGATTATATCTTAGTTTGCCATCAAGTTTTCTTCTCTCCTTTCTCTCTCTCTCACCAGTCTATTTGATCTTCTGTTCCAAGACAGCCATTGCTGCATAACATCATTATATCTCTGCCTCTGTCCCTGCTTGGGGGAGTTGACACAGTGCTCACTGTTTCATGCTGTTTTTTGTCTGTGTGCAGGACATGCAAAAGTCCTCCTCCTGCTGTTTCAAACAGTGCATCAATCGCTGTGCCGTATCTGAAACATGACAAAATTCTGCACAGTGGAAGCCCAAAGAAAAAGAAAAAAAAAAAGAGAAAAATTACATCTATCAGAACAAAGAAATCCAAGTCACAGGAGGCTATGGATGTAGGTTGCAGGACAATGTTCTTTTTTACTTTCTATGAACCAATCGATTTGTTTTCAGAAATGGCAATCCTAAAAAAGCATTATTGCATTCTCATGTGACATGTTGCAATGTTAAAATATGTTGATAAAAACTAAATATTTACCTGCACATTTATTTATAGGAGCATCTCAAAGAAATAAAGAAGAAAAAACTAGAAGGTAGTCTTTGGAGCCTTTACAATGCACAGAATAATCTGTCTCTTTGGAGTGGTTCTCCACTTGCAGTCCACCATGAAAAGCTGCAGCAGCTCCTACAAAGAATCCACTTATAAGATAAGGAATGAATAAACGATCAGATCAGGTCAGGTCAGGTCATGTACTTTTGATTGTCTTACTGTTTCCTTTTTGACCTGCAATCTTTATGTAAGTAAAGATTGACCTGCAATTTTTTAATTTACGCGACGTTAACGACTATGCGCATTGACCACATTAGAAATGAAAATTCGTGCGTGATCATGTCATGTTCGTGCTAGTCAACTCGTGTTTGACTGTGCTCGTGCTCGTACCCGCGCCGTGCTCAAAAAAATCGTGTCGTGTCGTGCCGTGCTAAAATTGATATGCGGACGGCCCGGTCCGGCACACGTCGAATTCGTTCGTGCCGTGCCGTGCCAAATCGGGTCGGGTCGGATTACTATTATTTTATTTTTTTAAAATTATAATTAGTTTTTAAAAAAGTTTCAATTCTATATATAATAAAGTTTATTCATATAATGTAATCTAATCATAATAAATAAATTAATAACTAAATAATAGTATATAATATTATTATATTAATAAGTTTCATATATATATATATATATATATATATACTATAGAAGATATATTAAAATATTTATTCTATGAGCTACTTTTACAAATATGTTGGAGGTGGAACTTGAACCCGGATTAAAAATATAGATGAGCATTTTTTTTATCAAAATTTCTTTTGACTAGTATGTGTTCAACTGTCTATAATAAAAATATATATATTTATATATTATCGTGTCTAAGCGTGCCAGACCGAATGGGCTCATATTCATCGGGCCCGTACCGTGCCGAGCCAAAAACACCGAAGGGGCGGCACGGCCCTGAAGGACGTGCCGGGCCGGGCTGCCTGGCTCGGCCCGGTATCCATCTCTAGGCCACATATTGAAGTTTAGTTTCGAATCGCATGTCTGGTCTGACTATGATAAATAAGATTTCCAACGAAAATTATTCTGAGTTCACAGAAAACTCAAAGAGCCGCTTATCACTCCACCTAAAGAATCACTTACAAAATATGTCTTCATGTACAAGATTATTCAGAGAGTTGATGCAAAATTGACACCGAAAAAAGAAAGGAAAAGAGATCCCTGGAGCATATAAAATTGTGAAAGGGCAACATCAAGGAACATGCATGATGGCATCCAAAAACTTCAAAAGGCATCATCATGCACCACCACCACCACCGTCACCATCATCATTCCATTCAAAAATTTTAGCCATGAACAGATTCGAAGCTTTTAGCTTAACACAGTTGTGCATTAGATACATCAGCTTTCTTCAACTCTTCTTCTTTGTGCAGAGTGGGAGAAGAGATCAGAAATATCGTGAACAGGTGCAAAGGAACACGATGCATGCAGCTCACAGCAACCCCTCCATAAAGAGATCGATGAAACTGGAAAAAAAAAGTTGATAAATTTGAACATTAATTTATATGATGCATCATCCCTTTCGACTTCATTCGATATATATTATGCTGCTGAAAGTGATGTGTTTTGAGCTTTTATACTACTCCGGCGCCATTGCCAACTAATCGAAGCTTCTCCTCAGGAAGCACCGACGACACTTCGACGCCCGTCAGCTTTTTGGCCCTCAAGGCCTCCACGTCCCAGTCGGTGCGGCAGAGCACCACGGCCAGGACCAGCACCACGCACACGGCCTGCGCCGTGAACAGGCCGTACCAGAGGCCCCCGAAGCCGACGCGGAGGCCGAACGCCAGGCCGACGGCGACCGGGGTGCCCACCAAGTAGAAGGACAGCAGGTTTATCCGCGCGCCGACGGCGGGCCTTGCCGTGCCCCGCAGCACGCCGCACCCGGTCGTCTGCGGGCAGTTACCGAGCTCGCAGAGGCCCACGAGAGGCATCGCGGCCGCCGCGAGCCGAACGACCGACGCGTCGCCGGTGAAGAGGCCCGCCCAACGCTCGCGGAAGGCGGCCGTCCAGATCACGTGGACGACCCCGATCACGAACGCGCAGCCGAGCGCCACCAGCGCCGCCGTTCGCGCCCTCTTCGGTCTTCCGGCGCCGAGCTCATTGCCGACCTGCATGCATGCACAGGGAAATCCATGTAACGTAATGGACATTGGAAAAATCTACATTAATGATGGTTCGTCCGGAGATGAACGTGGAGCTGTTAAGCTGCCAATGGAACAGTGTGACGACAAAGTGAGCGACCATCGTACAAGCAAGGATCTTTTTGCAAGCACGTGGAAAGCTCTGGTTCGGAGGGAGCATGAATGGAGCAGCTTGACTACAATTAACCTACGGCCAACCTCGCCGGAGAGCGACGTCCGTCGAGACTGTGGTGAACAGAAGGGAGTGAACTCACCCTGGTGGAAACGCACGCGGCGAGGGCCATTGGGACGGTGTACATGAGGCTGGTAGTCTGGATGAGAACGGCAGTGGCCGCGACGGCGGTAGTCGGATCTGGCAGGTACCCGGCGAGCACCGTCACGATCTCGTACCACCACCACTCGAGGCACACGCCGACGCAGCTCGGAAGAGCCAGGCGCAGCACCGGCGAGAGCTGACGGAGAGCCGCCCGGGACCAGCCCCGCCATGTGAGCTCGCAGGCGCGCGTGACCCGCAGGTACAGCAGGAGGAACAGGCACATGTTCAAGTTGGTGGCTACCGCGGCGAGAGCAACGCCCGGGATGCCGAGGCGGAGAACGAAGACGAGGAGGATGTTGAGGGGAACGTGGAGGACGACGGCGGCGGCGGAGCAGGCGGCCATGGGCCTGGTGATGCCCTGGGAGCGGAGAAAGACGCGAAGGGGCTGGAGGAAGACGTTGGTGAGGAGGTCCGGGAGGGAGTAGAAGCAGTAGGAAGCGGCGGCCGCCGTGATGTCCGGGTCCTGTCCGAGGGCTACGAGGATGGGCGCCAGGTTGAGCCAGAGGAGCGCGATGGGCGCCGCGGCCACGAGAAGGACGACGATGGTGCGCTGCAGCGAGAGCGAGAGCAGCTCCCAGTTGCGGGAGCCGTAAGCCTGGGAGCAGAGCGGTTCCAGACCGGACGCCAGGCCGAAGAGCACCGAGTAGCCGGTGATGTTGGTGAACCCGATGGAGAGGGCGCCGCCGGCGAGCTCCAGGGGACCTAACCGCCCGAGGCACACGACGGACACCATGGCCCGGAGGTACACCACCCCGTTCATGGCCGTTATCGGGCCCGCCATGGCCCAGAGCTCCTTGAGCTCGGCCACCACCACCTTCTCGATTCCTCCTCCTCCGCCGCCGCCGCCGCCGCCGCCGCTTACATCCTCCTTATCGTCGTCTTCGTCGTTGTTCTTGCGGTGGTCACGTCCGTCCGCCATTGGCGAGAAGTAAATGGAGAGCAGAGCAATGCTTCGAATTCCACTGCCATATAAGGAGCATGTCCGGCACGAGCAGAGCGCACGTGCCGAGTACAAGGCGTTTGGGGGCTTCGACGCGTGGCTTTACCCACATTTTTATACTGAATCCCCTTCTTCATGTATTCAAATTAGATTTTACGTATAAAATACGTACGTAATACAAATGAAAGCATATATGGTATTAATTATGTCTGCGTAGTAAATTTTACCTTATTATATTATTTAGATTATAAATATAATTTAGCTATAAATATGATAGTAATTATTTTTATACTATATATATATATATATATATATATGGGGGAAGGCACAAAAAATAATGATTTTAAAAAAGCAACAAGCTGATGAAATTAATTATTGGCACTATTATGCATATATTAGGTTGCTAATTTTAATTTTATTAAGATATTGATTTTATGCGTAATAATATATTTCTTTCACTTATTAAGTTTTATAATTTTTTAAATCTATTTGTTCAACTAAGGTTTGATATAATATTTTTTTTTTGTAGTTAACTATGTCATTGAAAAAATAATTTAAAAAAAGTATCTTCTACTTCTAAAAATATTACTTCATGATGAAAAAAAATGAAAATAAGAATACTTTGAACGATGCATCATATCCTTTTAAATGATTTCAAATTAATTTGAGTACTCTTTCTCGGAGAAAAAAATTAAATTATCATTCTAATAATCAAGATGAAATTAAAAAAATGTACTTAATTAAAAGATCATTCCAACTTTAAAATCATAATTTTCATAAAAATCAAAATAGAATACATGCATAATTTTTTCTCACACAAAAATGGAATACATAATTATTGGTGAACTCATAAAAAAAATCCTAACTTCATCACTGTATACAGCATCAGTGTCATATGCTACCACAAAGTGGACTAACATGTCAAAGAAAATGACTCGGGTGTTCTTCTTGTTGTCTTTCGAACATTTCGAAGTGATGGTTTTTACTGACAAAACATGAGCATAGAATTGCTATAATAAGCATTTTTAGATACAAATAGCGACGGATTTATTCATAGTTTATCTAAAATTTCCAATGAAAAGAAAATCCTTGATCACCAAGAAAAAAAATGCCATTGCCATCATTACTTAGTTTTGTATCAAATCTTCTCAGTTTTCGAATTCGTTTCTTTATAGAAAACATTTTCATCACTTCATCACGTAGATCAATCAAGTAGTCACGTTAATTTACTAAAAGTTTTCAATTGACTCTATAAAATAATGACTATTATGAAAACTTTGAACGAAATAGAAGAGGGTTGATTACGATTAGGACTTCCAAATATGTATCTTTTGCTCTGCCAAAGAGCTCTATAAGCCGATTTACTTCCACTACCGTTCGTTCTATTCGTACCGTTATGATTAGGGCAGTTGGAAAGCGTCTACCGACTCCAACTAATTAAGTGTCAATCAAATCACTACTAAAGTCGCCAAACAACAAATTTTTAGATTGCGTTCATTACATTACCTTTACACATTACTTAGTAATCTATATTATCTTCCACAAAGATTATCACTAATTAAATTACGAGTAATATATATTATTTTCTTTAGTATGCATAAACAATGTACATAGTAATCTTTATTATTTTATTCATTATAAAAAAACAATAAATAATATATAACTTTTACTAAAATAATCTTAAATAATAGGGTTAAGTTTATAAATTTAATTTAAATTATGTGAACTTGAATTACAAACATATATCTAAACTCATAAAATTTATACATCAAACAAATAAATGTATGAAATAAGTAGTATATAATTATCTAAAAAAATAATAAATTAATACTATTATTCTAAAATGCTATTATATTTAAATAATTAATTATTTATTATTTATAATATAAAAAATATAATTAATTAATAATGTTGATATTAAAATTAATAAAAATAATAACGATAATCTATTTAATGATAAAAAAATATTACTATAGTGATTAATAATAATTATACTAATTAATAAAATATTATATTATTATTTATTTGATTATTTTTATCATTTAGTTAAATAATATTCTAGAGATCAAATATGAAATTTTTTTTATAACGTATTGTTTGTGAAGTGACAATCTCAATTGATTCCTCTCTCATATACAATGCAGATTGCTGGTAAAGTGTCAATATGAATTGTCTGTAATGTGGATTATTTATAAAATTAAAATAAAGTGAATAAGATAATATAGTAGACCCAAATAATTTAATATAATATTATCGATAATATAAAAGAAATATTTCTAGAGAAACGTTCTCTTATATTTTATCATGGACTCACTGATCCTAATGTGATTATTATTAAAACTAATAAAAACAGCAAAAAATGATGACAGAATCACTAGAAAGGCCTACGACCCAGTAAAGCTTATTGGGCTGTTCTCTGCAGGCTGAATGGCTTAGGTTGAGGCCTACTAACCGCTAAAAAAAGGAACTTTTATTCATTATTTCAGTATAAAAAAAAGGAACTTTGTTGAACTTAGCTAGTATTTATGATTTCCATATTTTACTTATTATTTACCAATTATACAAATCTGTGAATATGACGATGCCATGGTGACATTCCCGTATGGACAATGATTTGTTTGTCATATAGTACAATTGTAATATTCTTATGTTTTGGAAGCTGATAAATGTAAAAAGGTCACAACAATGTATTAATAAGTAGTACATAATTAAAAGAAAAAAAAATAAATGTACTATATACTTAAATAGGTAGCATCATATTATTTATTATGTCCATTGTAAAATATTAAATCTACGACGTATATAAGACATTCTCTCTATAATTGTTAAGATAAGTAATATGATATTATTTAATTACCACTTGTATTGGATCCATAATTCAAATACACATTCGAACAAAGAGAAAATCATAAAATAAATAGGATTAATATTCCAAGAAAAAAGTGAGAGTCCTTCCATATGATGTTATTAAGATCGAGATCTTACTCAGGATCATAAAAAAATTATAAAATTGATTATCAAATAAGAATAATTATTTTTTATAAAAAAAATTATAAAGATCATAAATATCTTATTAACTAGATCGTGCGATTATACGGGGTTAAATACAAAAAGATTGTGAGATACATCGCAAAAAATCGAGATCTTGACAATTTTACTTTTATTTATTAATATCTGACTAATTCAAAGCTAATATAAAATATAAAATAAATTTATTTCTTTGATTAAATTGACTACTTTAAGAATCAAATATAAAATTATTAATTTTGATTGACCCTGTGATATAATTTGTCAATCAAACTTGGTTGCTCTCCCTCGTATTTATTTGTGTAATTATATTTTTAATGGGTCTGATAACTCCATATATATAACCACAAGGCAGCGATTAATTGATTAATAACCTCTATGCCTATTAAATACATAACTGATACATATTAATCCCACTAATTAATGGAGACTGCGTTAAACCTCCTCATTAATCTGTGTGGCTCTCTCCCTTTCAAAGCATTCAAATTATTATGAGAAAGAGAAGGCAGCTACATATGTACATGCACTCATTTTCCCATACATATGTATGAGAGAGAGAGAGAGAGAGAGAGAGAGAGAATGCAGTTGAAGGTGGTGGTGAGATTTCTGGCAGTGGTGTTGTGGATGCTGATCGCCGGCGACAGAGGAGGCAACGTAACATATGATGACAGGGCTCTCATCATAAATGGAACAAGAAGGCTGCTCTTCTCTGGTTCCATCCATTACCCTCGAAGCACTCCCACTACAAGAAAACTTCAATTTTCTTACCGAAATTTCTGACAGAACGTATTCCCTCAGAAATACTTACAAATATTTTTGAGAGAAAATCAGTCCGTCAGAAATTCTGACGGGTTGTGAAACCCGTCAGAAATTCTGACGGGTTGTGAAACCCGTCAGAAACTCTAACGGGCGTAAAAACCCGTCAGAAATTTTCTGACGAATGTCCCGACCCGTCAGAAAATTTCTGACGGGTTTGAACTCCCGTCAGAATTTTCTGACGGACAGAAAATTCTGACGGGAGTCCAAACCCGTCAGAAATTTTCTGACGGGTTATGAATCCCGTCAGAAATTTTCTGACGGGCTTATTANCTTTTAATATTTTCAAAACTAGAATTTTACTCTTGTAATTATTTTTAATGAGTGTAGTATTTTGAATATATGTGAAATAAGAATTTCACTTTTGCACAATATAATAGATAATAATATATTTTTTCTGAATATTAATTTTCTTGTAATGTCAGCTTCATTTTGTGAATTTAAATTAATTAACAGGTGATGTTGGCTAGATATTGGGAAGCATTTTCATATTTACATTTTATTAAAGTTCTTTTTTTTATGAAGACGTTTTGTTATTTTCTAGCACAAAGGAATATATATATATGCATACTTATATGTCAATTAAACTTTTTTTTTGTAGATTATTATTTTTTTTATCTTTTTAAATATTTCTGACGGATTTATATTCCTTCAGAATTTCTGACGGGCTCGAGGCCCCTCAGAAATTCCGTCAGAAATTTCTGACGGGTACGAAACCCGTCAGAAAATTATTACCAACGAGTTTTTTTCTGACCGTTTAAATTGAACGGAAATTCCGTCAGAAAGGTTCTTTCTGACGGATTTTCTATTAAAATCCGTCAGAAAATCCATCAGAATGAGCTATTTTTCTTGTAGTGTCCTCAGGTTCTCTTTCTTATGTTTTTTTATTTTTGGTTCATTAATCAAACAACTAATTATAATAAATAATTTTTTTAGTAAAAAAATTATATATTCTGATGAGTCGAACTCGAGATCTTCTTAAATGATAAAAAAAATTTTACCACTCTACCTTCAACTCCTAATTGTCATTTATTTTACTTTTTGTAGTCTACACTTAACATGCATGTTCCTTTTTCTTTTCATAAATCCTTAATACCACCTCTTTTTTAGATCATTTTAATTAAATTTTCATGATATATAAAAATATTATAAAAAAAGTAAAAGTCTACGAGAGACCAAGTTGAATATATTAGAATAAGAATAAGTAATATTGACATAGTATTAATATTCGAAATCAGTTAATTCGTTTCATCATAATTAATTAATACGAATCGGTTCTTGAAATCTTTTTTCTCCATTGTGTTTTATATAACTTCATAGTACCGAAAAAAAAAAGAACAAATAAATTGAAATTTATTCTTTGAGCTAATATGAAAACTGAAAAAGAGGAGAGAGAAGAAAAATAATAGTTTGAACATCGGAACACATAAATCAGTGATGATTTATATATATATAGTTGTCGTCAACAAATAAAATAAATATTAATAATATAATATAATAATTTAATTATTAGTGATTTAAAAATATCTTAACAATATTTTTTATTAATATTTTTTTATATATTTTGGTTCTTCTCAATTTTTAATAATTTGTGTTTATATATTTCGGTCCCTCAAACTTTTATTCTTAAGTCCGTCAACACATGACTCAATTATCATATTACACGTTTTAATTTTGTTCTGAAACTGACAAATCTGTGTTAGCAGAGTAACTAATCGTGTAACCAAGTTTCTGATATGCAAATAGCGGCTAAAATGTTTCTGATGATGCATGCAGATGTGGCCTTCCCTCATTGCAAAAGCCAAGGCAGGGGGTCTCGATGTGATCCAAACTTATGTCTTCTGGAACGGCCATGAGCCCGCCAAGGGACAGGCAAAGCTCTCTCTCTCTCTCTCTATCTGATTATGATGTACACTGATTTAATGACCAAGCAAATTGTTGATAACCTTGGTTTGTAATTGTATCAGTACAACTTCGAAGGGAGGTATGACCTTGTGAAGTTCATCAAACTAGTGCAATCTCAGGGGCTTTTGGTGAGCTTAAGAATTGGCCCCTACATCGGGGCACAGTGGAACTTTGGGTATGCGAATTCGCAAGACAAGCTTTTCTATACTAATCTCTCAATCTTGTGGAACTCAACTCAATATGTGCTTGTTCAGTTTTTTTCGAACATGCAATTAACTGTGTCAGCTGATTAAAAACGAAGTTGAAATGTGTCTGATGTGATCAATGTAGTTGCGACCTACATGTATATATAGTAATTCTTACCATGTATATTCTATTCAATGTAGAGGCCTTCCTTTTTGGTTGCGTGAAGTTCATCTTATGGACATTCGGTGCGATAATGCGCCATTTGAGGTAGGCAATTACATGCAAATTGCAAATTCATCCGTTGCCAAAAATTTTTATGAAATAAAACTTTTTTGCCTTTTTCTTTGTTGAATAACAGCTGAGCTGACCAATCTTTTTTTGCAACTGTAGTTTTACATGCAAAGTTTTGTGACAATGATAGTAGATAAGATGAAGTCCAATGGATTATTTGCATCTCAAGGAGGGCCAATCATAATGACTCAGGTAATAAGAAAGAATGTATCATATATCTGGAACTTGTTTTTGCCATGATTAATTCTTTCATCAAATGTCGTTGAATGAGTTAATATAATCAATTTGCAGATTGAGAATGAATACCAGGACGTCGAGGCCGAGTGCCATGAGCAAGGACCCCCTTATCTTTTGTGGGCAGCAGGAATGGCAGTAGAACTTGAAACTGGTGTGCCATGGACGATGTGCCAGCAAACTGATGCTCCTGACATGGTGGTCAGTTCTCGATTTAATTGTTTCTGCACAGTTGCTACCCAAATTCACAGAATTAATATTTGAGTTAACATGCCATCTTTTGCAGATTGACACCTGCAATGGTCTGAACTGTGCTGAAACATTTCAAGGACCAAATTCACCTAACAAACCAGCCCTCTGGACAGAAAATTGGACCTCTGAGTATGTACTAAAATTGTTACCGATCTTGTTGTTTATAGATGTCCTTTTATGACAGATGCATGCCCATGGTAATATGCAGACATCAACATATTTCTGTTACAACAACATCTCTTCTGAACCTTGTTGATTGAGAATTTTGATACATTGATGTTATCATTCTATTGTGAATGCTTTGATGGTCTATGAAGGTTAATATGGAATTTTCCTTTGATATTTTAGTTATCAAGTTTATGGCAAAGAAACCCGAACTAGATCGACGGAAGATCTTGCCTTCGCAACCACACTTTTTATTGCCAAAAGGAGAGGAAGCTTTGTGAATTACTACATGGTAAAGTGTTCTCTTAGGAACTTTTTAGTTTAAAATCTAGCGTGACCAACAACTAACCATTTTGTAGTATCATGGTGGAACAAATTTTGAAAGGACTGCAACATCATATGTAACAACAAGTTATTATGACCAAGCTCCTCTTGATGAATATGGTAAGTTCTCGATCTGCAATTGAGTTTCCACATAGTTTGATCAGTTGTATTCTCATTCTTATGCTCCTCATCTAGGCTTAATCTGGCTGCCTACTTGGGGTCATCTTAGGGAATTGCATTTTGTTGTAAAGTCAATCTCTGATGTATTACTTTTTGGAACATATAGCAACCAAACTACTGGAAATTTCCAAGAGGTATGAAAACTATTTATGCTTATAAGAATTTGTTTCGTAAACAAAATTCCTAGAGAATTGGTACCATGATGAAATTATCTTATTTCTATATTGTAGGCACATGTCTACCAATATGTTGGACAGTGCTCTGCGTTCCTTGTAAACTATGATGTGCACAACACTGTTAGCTTGCAATTCTCTAATATGACATATGAACTTTCACCCAAATCAATCAGCATCTTACCAGATTGCAAAACTGTAGCATTTAATAGTGCAAAGGTGGTGTGGTGTATTTCTTTTTAAAATTTCAGCACAACTTTTACACAGAGTAATTAGATATGAGCTTCTAACTACATTGGATCAGGTGAATGCACAAACTGGCACTAGGACTGCAACAATTGTGCAATATTTCAATCAACATCAGCAATGGGGTTCATATAGAGAAGGCATCGACAATGTGCAAAAGGCCTCATTCCAAGGTCATGGACTTTTAGAGCAAATGAAAACTACTAAAGATGTGACTGATTACCTCTGGTACACACTAAGGTAAGCTTATCCTCTAGTTTAATGAATTTGGCCGTCCTTCTCTCTTCTCCGATTAGATAAGAAATGAACTTACATTCTTTTGAATTAATATGCATTATATTGGGACATTTATCTGAAATGCAGCTACAACAATACACAACGAGATCCTCAGCAAGCACTTCATGTTCATTCAACTGCTCATGTCTTCCATGTCTATGTAAATGATCAGTTGTTGGGTAAGTACATTATAAGTTTCAGAAATTCTAAAGCTGCCATATGCATTCATGGGCTTCGAACTTATTTGAATTACAAAGGGATTAGGAGTTGTCCATGGGAGTCATGATAATCTACCGGCGCCTTTCGCGAAACCAGTTACATTCAAGACTGGGCAAAACAACATCTCATTGTTAAGTGCAATGGTCGGATTACCGGTGAGAATTCTCAGTGTGTTTAACACTCATGACTTATTACATAAGAAACATGCATCATTTAACAAAATTATGCACATAAGAAATGCTATGAAGAGATTTAAGGTTCTTATCGAAATCATAAGAAGTTTGAGAAACTTACATGCTTTATTCATTCGAAGGAAAACGAACTTCTTGTTTTCTAGGAGGTAGTTCTGTTCTCATGTATGTACCTCTTACCATTTTCCCTGAAGAAACCCATGCTACAAAAATAAGTTATTTACTGATGAAGGGATGCTATCAATTATGAATTGACTCACTAAAGTTGCCTTGTTTTAAAAGGATAGCGGAGCACATCTGCAAAATAGGAGTGCAGGAATCAGTCATGTCAGCATCACATCGCCACGAAATTCGGTCAAGGATCTAACAAAACAGACATGGAGTTATCAGGTTATGCTTAGATATCAACTCAAATGAGACATGATAAATGTTTTACTCCAACTTACTGTTTGTAGATGCAATAATTGTGATATATGTTTGAATAATGATAGAGATATCTTCTGCTGACAAAACTACAGGTTGGTTTAGATGGAGAGAAGATTCAGATTTACACGCCAGAAGGATCGAACAAAGTTAGTTAGGGAACCATAGACGGGACCATGTATCAACCTCTCATATGGTACAAGGTAATTAAGCAGCAGCAAGTTGCCATTGCCTTGCCTCAGACCATTGATCACTAAAATCTACTTGGTGTGACATTGTTGTCAGTTGGCCAATTACTCTCTCTCTCTCTCTTCATCCATGCAGACAACAGTTGATAGCCCAGAAGGCTCTGATCCACTAGCATTGAACTTGGCAAGCATGAGCAAAGGCGAGGTGTGGATAAATGGCCAAAGGATTGGCCGCTACTGGGTTTCATTCAAGAATCCGAGCGGACAACCTTCTCAAACCATGTAAGTTGTCTTTGTCTGCAATTCAAACACTTCAATTGAGAAGTTGAAATTTCCCCCCACAAATTTTTACAATCTGCCACAACTGAGAAGCTAAAATTTCTCGCCGCAAAGTAGCAGCGGACATCTTTTGGACACAATTATGGGCGACGACCGCAAATATTGTTTTTTTCTTTCTTGTAGTGGAATATTACATAAGTAATCCACGAACATATATCAATCTTAATGCCACATATCAAATTTCTTTCTTCTGAATTATCTTAACTCCTTATGCACAGGTATCATGTTCATCGAAACCTCCTCCTACCAAAAGACAACCTTCTTGTTGTTTTTGAGGAAATGGGAGGGAATCCTAGTGGCATCACATTGGCCACCATTTCTGTCACCAAAGTCTGCAGCATTGTAGTTGAAACTTATCATCCATCCATGTTCTTCGACGAAGAACTCCCCATGGTCCAGCTTCAGTGTCATCAAGAGAAAACGATCTCCTCCATAGAGTTCGCAAGCTATGGAAATCCTCAAGGTGGTTGCGGAAGCTACGAAAGAGGAACCTGTCACTCTGATGCATCCGTTACTATTGCAGAAAAGGTTTGTAGAACTTTAAACTGATCCATAATTACCATCATAGTGATAATGACTTGAAGTAATAACTCATGAATTATTCTCTCTGTTAACAGACTTGTTTGGGGAAGAAGAGTTGTTCAATTCCAGTATCCAACACCAGGTTCGGAGGTGACCCATGCCCTGGGACTGAGAAGTCTCTCCTGGTAGTTGCCTACTGCAGATGATCTCAGCAACATATCATCTGACAACACACCAAACACTGTTCAAAACAAAGATAAAGAAGACTACATGAATTTGAATCAATTTAGCCTTGTCACTTTGATTATATTCTGAACCTTGTATCTAGAAACATATTTTAACTAATCTAATTTAGAATGATCCAATGTTAAGCTACAACTTCTTCTCAGCACTGATGTTAAACAAAAAAATCTTACAAGCTCAAATCACATTGAAGTAGTTGTTCACTCTGAATCATGTTCAATAAATATTAAATAGAATCATATATTTCTAGTTGGTAATTATTTTTCAACCTTCTTTCTCCACCAATCTTCAATTGTTGTTCAAATTGTTCCTGTCTGCTAAATAACAACATCAAATCCCCTCTACCTTGAGGGTCTTCATTAATTAATCGATGAACCAAGATATATGTAGTAGTAAACAAGATTTCTGATCATAAAAGCAGGCAAGACCAATGGACCATGGGCGCAACAGAACAAGAATTCCATGTGGAGTGTTCGATATTGATTCATGCATTTGCAGAATTCTCCAGATCAGAGTCATTAGACAAATGGCATGGTCAATGTGGATAGATTTAGTTTAGATAAGGAAATGTTGAGATTGATCAACTTGACTTAGACTTGAACTGATCTGATTTGGATTAATTAATTACTTGTGTCCACACCCCATGATCAAATGGCATTGTGTCATATGGTGTGCTATCAAAATCATCCACATTTGAATATTGAATATTCAGATGATGAAACAGAATTGACACAACATGTTCCACATTACTCTAGAAGAACCTACATATCAATAACCAAGTCATTGCTGGCTGAAACGAAGTAACAACAACAAACATCCAAAATAAAGAGCCCCCAATTGGGGTTTCATAATTTGATTTCAGTGAAGTATTCGTACAATATCATCCAAGTGAAGGTTATGATCTTATCTTCATATAAAAAGGCCTTGGAGATGAGTCACGGCAGCATGGCAATGAGTCATGGCACCAACTACATGTGCACCACATCCAAATCTAAATTTGTTATTATTTTTTGGCACCATTAAACTATCCACCTTCAACTCTCCCATAATCTTGCTATCAAACAAGGCATTTCCACCACTGATCATCATTTGTCGGAGTAGTAAAAAAAAGAATATGAACTTTCATTGCAAGAAGATTTTCATAAGTTTACTTTTAGAAATTATTATAGTCATTTGAAATTCACACAAAACAAAACAAAACAAAATATAGATGTCGATAACTAACGTGTACAGTCTTGACAACCAAACGCCTAACCTGATCTCTCTCTCTCTCCATTCTCCATTAATGTTATCCACATCATCACCATTCGGACCCCTTCCAACCCCTGAACTCCAATCTTTACTTCGTCCTCATCCAACACTCTAAACCGTAACTTCTCCTGCCATGACCAACCGCACCCGCCAAGTGTCGAACTCTGGTCGGTTTGCCACCTCGGACGAACGCTACCAGTAGTCAGCTCCCACGTGTCCTCTCCACGTCGGTCCCCACCAGTTCGGTCTACCCATCACGTGTCTTATTCACTCTCTTCTCTCCCTCTCGTTCTTTACTTCTTTATATAAATGGGCGGCTCGTAATTTGTTTCCAAAGTTTCAGAGCGCCTCCTCCTCCTCCCATCAGAGGCGAACCGAAGGGAATGAAATTGGACGACAACGTTATGAATTTTATAGGGGCAAATGAGCGGCGACGAAGATATGATCCTGCGACAGCTGCCGGCGGGTTTTCGGTTCCACCCCACCGACCATGAGCTCGTCGTGCACTACCTATGCTGGAGGTGCGCCGGTCTCTCCATCACCGTCCCCATCATCGCCGAGGTCGACCTCTACAAGTACAACCCCTGGCAACTCCCTGGTAAGCCCATTGATTAGTATGCCAATCCATTTTAACACATATATAAAAGCTTAAAACTGAAGTTTGGCCATCCATGGGATCGTTCAAGGATGTCGCTGTACGGGGAGAAGGAGTGGTACTTCTTCTCGTAGAGGGAACAGAAGTACCCGAACGGTTCGAGGCCGAATAAGGCGGCGAGTTCTGGGTACTGGAAGGCGACGGGGGTGGACAAGCCTGTGGGGTTGCCGAAGGCCGTGGGGATAAAGAAGGCCCTGGTGTTCTACGTCGGCAAGGCCCCCCATGGGGGAGAAGACCAACTGGATCATGCACGAGTATCGACTCATCGACGTTGACCGCTCCGCTCGCAAGAACAACTCCCTGCGGGTAAGTCAGTCATGTAAGATATGCACATTGCATGGATTTGGGTTTGTCAGATGCACACACCATCTTTGATAGATGCAGTGACATGTTGTTATCAGATTCCGTTCCTTCGTCATTTATAGAATTTGGATTAATCCAAAGTTCTAATCATACAACTCGACCTGTGTGCATGCACGACTGGGTGTTGTGTCGTATGATGACAGGAAAAGGTACACTTATTTAGGTTGACCCCGTTCCCAAAAAGCTTACCCCAATAACCACTTTCGTAAACAATTTGTACTGAATTATTTCCATTTTCTACTTTTTGAATATTCAGTATCATCATTATTGGATTTTGAGAATTTAAGAAAGTTTTGACCAGATTTCATGATTTTAGTTGTTTGAGCATTTGAAATTTGAAATCTTTCCTTTTTCGCTGCAGTTGGAGGGTCAGGAGAACTGCCATAACAGCCCAGGATAACTGTCATAATAGTCCAAGATA
>LTAE01003896.1:0-34881 GCA_001647135.1 Pontederia paniculata | reverse complement strand
TTTGATGATTACAAATTCATAGGAGTGAACTTAGGGTTAGTTATAAGCATAAAGCATATCTAGAAATTTTAACTAACCATACATGCTCCCCCTCAATCAGATATCTCTTATTTCAGAAAATTCTCCCCCTTAACTCATGCATATTTTCAGAACACTTCTCCCCCTTAGTTAATGCATGTATTCAGGATATATAAAAGAGCATGCTTAATAATATGTTTTCATAACTTATGCATACAATATCCAAAACATTAAGATAACATTATGCAACTCATTTCTAAAGGAAGACATTTTTCACGTATCATTCAGTTTGAGGTACATTCGGAGACAGACAGACTGCTCTTGCTGTACTTGTTCACTCCCCTGACCAATTTTTTCCCTTTTGTAATTATCAAAAAGAGGGTATTCATCATCCGAATGTGCAGCAGGTTCATATCCATGCGCTCTTGGCGAGCTTGTCGATGATGAGCTATGAGTTATTCATAAGTATTTCTCCCCCTTTGTACTCCATGTTGTCTGCTTGGCTTCCACTCACAATCAGTGCAACTTGATTTTGTGTGTATGTGGTGTGAGGCCAATGCATGGGTGCAAGTTTGATATTAGGAAAGTTAAGAGTGTCAAGAATATTATCCAATTTGGATTCAGTAAGGGAAAGATGTTTGCCATGAATATAAGATTTGATTTCTTCATATGTGTCATCATAAGTGAATTGACATAGAAGTGTTTTAGGATAGACTGGCTGGTCGGAATCACTAGATGTCAACATAAACTTGGTTTCATCATGGAGGAAGAATTTTAGGGAACTAAAAGAATCATAAAAATGTGCTTTCAAGTATCTACTTACATGCTAATCCATCACTACACCTATTCTATGAAATTTGGTATCTTAGTGAAGCTTAATTTTTTTTAATCTGCAATATGCAGTGAAACTTACAACTAGCAGAAAAATCTCGAGGACATATTCTGGGCTAAGGGACCTGAAATGCTGGTCATTACAATTCTAAGCCACATGAAACTGAGTTCTTCAGTGATAGGGGTGGTTATGACAGCTATTATGGACATTTTTATCTTCATTGGATGCACAGACACTTATTGACCATGCAGAGCAGGTATTGTCCCCTTGCAAACCTTACACTCAAGTGGACACAAATAGTTGCAAAGGTATACTAAAAGAAACATTAATTGTTATGGCACTTCTTGCACTACATTTGTGCTTATTGATTTTCTTAACAATTTTCTTATGAAATGTTTTCATCACACAAAAGGCATCAGTAATGTCTTCAAACTGTAAAAAAATTCATGCTTTTACAAGTTGAAGTAATTCTTTATTGGTTATTCCATAGCTGTTCATTGACTGATTTACATTGAATCATTTCATTTTGTGCAAACTTATGCTCTCTTTTCTTTTCCTTGCAAGAGTAATGCTTGTACTCAGTATAATAGAAATTACTCTGAACTTTCTCGTAGATTCCTCGGCAATTTACTGGTGGTATAAAACATCTAGCCATGCTGCAGAGCTTCACTGATGGATTCCATAATGCTTCAGTCATTGACATGCGAAAGATGAACTCTGTTGCTATGAAGTTCATTTGGCCGCAGGAGATTGCTCAGGAAAGTGAGGAGGCGATGGCTGATGCAGAGGGGTTAACATGGCAGCCTTGACAGGTTAGGAGTTTTAGTGTATATGTAAAACTAAGCTGTATCTGTACAGTTTGCACCATAATTTAAATCACTCACATGAAAATACATTGCATTTTTTCTCTGAGTACTCCATTTTTCAGGTTCTGAATGCTGAAAGCACCATTCCATTTCATGGTAGAGAAACATAACCATCACCATCTCTCATGTTTCACATACCAAGTATCCACTCCTGTGTTCATGCAGAGAGAAATGTACTTTGCCGAGCTACATAACCTCGTCAAATGCATTCATGGTAGGTCTTAGGCATTTCCACTGCAAGCACAGAAGCATCAATCTTGAAACTTTGTTTTAAATTGTGGTATGATGGAGATGCTTCTTTTTTTGTCAGGAGATGTCACCAACAATGTCCAAATTTGAATTGCATTAACATGGCCCTTGATAGAAGCAGTGATGATGCTTTGCATTAACATGGATTCTTTGCCAGATCTGATGCTGATTCTTTACTTGATCAAATGTGGCACAAGGCCTTCTTCTTTGTAGATGTATGAACTTTAAGGTTGTTATGGTAAAGAAGAAATTTCATAGAGAGCTCTCCTGTAAATAAGCAAAAAATTTTGTTCTTTCTTGACTGAATCAAGTGTCATGTGATACTGTAAGTTGATTAAATAATCCTTCCTTTCCTTTCCTTTTTTTCTATTATACAAAGCCATATAGATAGGAGCTGACATAAAGATGGACTTAGATACATAGGTGAAATGTAAATTAAACTCAACTGTCCAAAGCTCTTTGCTGAACAAGGAGTGCTTCTTCCATACTTGGTCCCATGGTTAGGCTTCGCATTGTTTTGTGATTCGAGTTCCAAGCAGTAGTTTGCACGTTCTGTATGAGCAGAGCACAAGCGAGGGGCACATAGAAAATGAGGATTAGTTGGAAATCTCAAGCTGTGTAGTGCACATTTCAACACAAATTACGGCGAGATGACATGTCGAGAGAATGAAACAAAAAACTGCATTGACGCACCTGACTGACTTAAGGTTTCAGGGAAGTTCAAGTTTAAGCATTTAATTTCTGCTTCTCTTTCAAGAGCCTGGTATGGACATGCACCATTTTACACTGTAATTGTAAAAAAAGAGCATATTGATGGACTGAAAAATATAAGATTATTCTAGATGTCAATTAAACATGTGAAAGGAAATAAAAAAAATCACTGATGAACAGAAACAAGCATGCCGAAGATACAACATGAGACTAAATGTTCACTCCCATATATGTTAGCATGCTTTCTGATACTTGTTGGTTCAGAGGACCAAGCTTAAGACATAAATATCTGACGTCAACCCCCTCCAAATATATTTTTCCTTTTTGCCACACCCTTCAAATTTGTCTTGTAGATTCACAAAAAGAATGACAATTTCACTCTTGAGCACTATATGAATGCATGGCGTAGATCACATGTCAGATAATGATAAAAAGAATTTTAGATGATACTGTTTCCCATAACCAACAAACAGGACAATAACATAATTTGCTTACCTCCTGTGGCCAGAACACCTATATGTATGCAGAAACAGTGATAAAGTTTCAATTGAAAGCAAAACCACCTGTTATAAAATGACCAAGAATATCAGGAACCGAGCCTTTTCACATGTGAACATAAGAAAAAAAAAATCATCACCTCTCTGTTTAAGTATAAGCAAAGCATTCTGCAGCATCTCTCTAGCTTTCCTATCTGGTGTGCATCCAGCACATTCCATGTCCTTGTAGATTTTTGGAACCTATATACCAAGAAAATTGGATCATGGCCTCATGGGGCTCTCTTTTCAAAGGACATGCAGCACAATAGTGAATGAACCTCTTAATCTACAATTTCACTGAATAAGGTATCTGCATTGTGTGAACTTACAAAATATTTTTTTTAGAAAAATCATCAGACTACTAGATATTCTATAAGGACGAAAGGTATATGGATGCATATGCACTTCCTTGGCAAAAACTAGTGAAACAAAATTGGAGAGAAAGGAGTATTCTCAATTTGGACAAAGTTGCTTAATAGTTCTGGTTGAGTATTATTAAATGATAAGGGGCAATCTATTGAACAAGAGAGGAAAAAAATTTACCTGGTCATATTTTCTTGCCCTCATGAATGCTTTCATTAAAGTACAGTAGGTGATGACATCAGGACAAATGCCCTTCATGAACAAACATATTCTTCAGGTTTCATAAGAATGCAAATTATTGGAAAAGTAAGAGGACAGTGCTTCTATGCACAAAAACAGCCAAGAGTTCTGGTGGGAAAAGCATGCATGGACTTACACTTTCTTTTATATGTTCAAACACAGCTAGTGCCTCTAAATGCCTTCCAGCAATACTGAATGCATTCATCAAGAGGTTCAACATTATAAGGTTTGGTTCGATTCCATCTTCTTCCATTAGCTGAAGAACTTTGACAGTTTGTTCGCATAAACCCTAACAAAAAGAGTTATAAAGCTTGTATCGAGTAAATAAATAGAATAATAGAAACAAAATTATTATGCAAAGTGTACATAGATTCCCAATATAAAAAATTTAAGCAGTTGCAAACAGAAAAGATGTTGAGCTGACAATAACATGTCATGCTTAGATTATCCTTAATGGAAAGATGATGGAATTTCTAAATATGGACTTCAAAGTTCATGGGTAGTATGCAATAAACAGTGTGTCAGATGTAGACAACCAAGGTGTACTCTGCTATTAAGCAAAATCTTTTTTTTGAGAGGTATTAAGTAAAATCTTCTAGAGCAACTTTTGCTGATTGCTGCCTAAAGACAGAAATGAAAGGACAAAGGATGGAATTTAATCACTTATCCCTTTTGTTACTTGGATATCACTGATTTGGAAGTCTTAATTTCGAGTAAGCAGTATTCATAGGTAGCCAGCTTGCATGGTAACTTAATAAATGCACAGCTAACACGATCCTTCGAAGAAAGAATTGTTTCCGATATATCAAATTCAGATGATCAAGTTTGTAGATGTTTCCGGCAGAAGTAAATATATATTAATACTATAACTACCTTAGCTACCAACCTGCTGAGCGTATGCATTTGCCAATACACAGAAAATGCTAGATGAAAGCTGCAGCCCTTCGGCTTTAATCGCAGCCACACATTCCGCAGCATTCTGAAACATGCCATACTGCCCATAGATATCCACTAGGATCGAGTATACGACTCCACTTTCCTTAAAGCCTTTTCGCTTCATGTTAATGAATATGTTCCTGATCTCATCCCACCTACCCTGCTCGCCTAAACGTCCAATGATTGTTCCAAAGATTTTGGGGTCAGGATATAATCCTCCTTCCTGCATCCTGGCAAAGAATTCAAGGGCACGCTTCAGGTCCCCAGCCTTACAATGCCACTGAATCAATGCATTCCAAGTCATGATATCTGGCTCCAAGCCCTCGCTGTTCATTTTCTCAAACACCTTCACTGCTTCATCGAGCTGACCGTACTTCCCAAAAGTGTCTATCACACCATTATAGATCCTTCTGTCTGGCGCGACGCCAAGTTCCTTCATTTCCATTACGAGGCACATAGCTTTCTTCCACATGCCATTGTCGCGATAAAGACTCAAAATTTTGCTATAAACATAAGAGTTCAACTGTACTCCCCTCTCCCTCATCTCTTCAATGACCCACCAGGTATCCTCCAACCTCCCTGCATGGGCATAAGAATCTAACAGCAGCATGTAGGTCTCCCTATTCCTCCCCACGCCTTCATCAGCCATCTCCACCAGCAAGCAGTCAGCAAGCAGCAGCTGCCCTTTCCTCAAGAATCCGCTCAGGAGAGCATTATACTCCTTGGAGCTCGGCCGGTGGCCCAACCATTGCATCTCCCGGAAAACGGCCTCCGCCTCGAGCGTCCGCCCGACGCGGCCAAGCGCGCCGACGAGACGGGCGTACGACGCTGCACTGGGGTGCATCCCCGAGGCCTGCAGCCGGCTGACCAACTCCAGGGACTTGTCGACGCGACCTCTCGCGCAGAGGGATTGGATCAGGCTGTTGGTCGACTCCCACGATAGCTCCTCTCTTTCGTCTCGTTCGCCGCCGGTTCTGTCATCAAGAAGGCATTTTGAGGCCACCAAATTGGACGCCGCGCACTCGCCGGGAATCGGAAAGCTGCATCTTTTCCGCGGCGACGGTGGGTAACAACGTGGAGATGGGATTCGTGGCGAGGGTTTTAGCCGGAATTCGAGCGGCCGCGTGCCCACCATTTTTCCCACCGGCAGCTTCCGTGGCGAGTCGAGGAACAAGAAAGTGGATTTGCAGTCAATCCATGAAACGGAACGAACCAGATATTTACTTAAAACCCTTCGCAAAAGTTTGAATATTTTTTGTTAATACTAGATAACCAGATATCTTTTGTTAATTATATTTACAAAAATAATTAACTACAGTAATTATTATTAATATTAAAAGGGTTTAATGTTGTTGTCCCCTATTTAAGTAGGGGACAACTTGTCTCATTGATCTGCAGTCGTTGGATTGAGCATCTACGGCTGGAGTGCTAAGAGGTCGAACAAAAAAAATTCAATTCGGTTCATAAGAAAAAAAATATTTAAAAACGGTTCGGTTCGGCAGATTTGTGTTGCCGCCGCTGCTGCTCGACGACGATGCCACCATGCTCGACGCCGCCGTTGCTCTATCTCTCGCTGCTGCTCGACGCCGCCGCCCTGCTCGACGACACCTCCGCTGTAGTTGCTCGGTCATGCTTTGTGAGAAGACAGTGGACGAGATCGCCCGCAGTTTGAGTGCGGACGACCGATTGACATCAGGAGAAGTCAAAAGACGTCCGGGGTCTTGGTGAGAAGGTTGAGTGCGGGTGACCGGGCAATCGTCTTCTCACCAAGACTCTGGACGTCCGGAGTCTTGGTAAGAAGACGAGTAGGCGACCAGGACTCCGGACGTCCACTCGTCTTGGTGAGAAGGGGAGTGCGGGCGACCTGGTCGCCCATCGTCTTCTCACCAAGACTCCGGACGTTCGGAGTTTTGATGAGAAGACGATTGCCCGGTCGCCCGCACTCAACCTTCTCACGAAGACTCCGGACGTCCTTTGTCTTCTCCTGATGTCAATCGATCGTCCGCACTCNACGACGTCGTCGTCGTCGAGCAGCAGCGGAAGACAGCAGCGGCGGCGGCGGCACAAATCTGCCAAACCGAACCGTTTTTAGACATTTGTTTTCTTATGAACCGAATTGAACTTTTTTTGTTCGACCTCTTAGCACTCCAGCCGAAGATGCTCAATCCAACGACAATGGAATAAGACAACAACATTAAACCTAATATTAAAATTATTAAGGTATTTGATTAATATACGTGTCATATTTTTAACCTTATCTATATGTGTATATATTATAATAAAAAAGATATATGTTAATGATAATGAGTTATAAACCTAAAACTAATTATATGATTATTTAATTATAGGATGTAAATATATTTGGAAAAATGATGATAAACGTAGTTTCTTAATGTATTATAGCTATGGCGACTACTGTTAAATCTTTTTTTTTTACTATGGGTGATATTGGATCGGATTGAGTCGACTTTCAAAAAATATGACCAGACCCAATAATAAATTTTACTGATCGGATTGGTTCGTGTTTTTTTAATTTTAAAGTGACTGACTCGATCCAACCCAAATCAAATCTTTTCGAATTGGGTCTCAGGTCATCGAGTTTGATTTTTTTTTAAGTTTTTTTTATATAGACATTGATATCTCTTATTATGCTCTATTCATAATTAGCTCACAGAAAATATTTACATTTTAACATCAAATATATAAGTATGAGTAATTAATTAATGAACCCTATTGCGATAATAAATATCATAAGTTAAATTATTAACAATAAAATAAAAGTGTGATCCAATGACTATAAACTAATAAGAAATAAAATGCTTAGTACTACCAAATCATATTATTATATTAAAATTTTATTTTAATCAGGTTAATCGAGTCGGATATCGAATTTGATATTTTTAAACTCGTAGTCAACCCAATAAATAATTGGATAATTTTGAATTTGATCTCAAATGACACGACAATTCAATATTACATGATCCAATATATTTAGGCCGGATCAGTTTGAACGGGTTCATCGAATTGACCCTAATCCATGCTCACTCCTATCTAAGTCGTAAATATTCTTTTGCTTTACATTTGTTCTATTACTTATGTGCTTTAATTTGAAATTTAATGACTAAGATATAAAATAGAGAACTTTTAATATGAGTAATAGATAAAATAAGGAGCCACAAAATTTATTACTTTGTATGATGTTATTTATCTTTTTAATATATTGTACGAGGAAAAAATCAAACAAGAAAAAACATAGATGTGTGGCTTGTAGATGGTTGAGTTTATCACATATGTGAGCAGAGCAGTTAATTTGTCAGAAACACATAAAATGCTATTGCTGAGAAGAGAACCAGACCTACAGCTACAAGAGTAAATATTAAACTTACAGCTAGATGCGTTGTTTCAATCAAAACAAACGTGACAATTGATTTCAATGCATGCATGAAAGAGCCATATACTACCAAGTAATGCAAGTTTGATGAATAATAGTTGGTATTCAGAAACTGATACAAGCTCCTTGTAGACCATAGGATCACTGTAAGCATCCTCAATATTGATGTTAACATACACAAGCGTTCTGCAAGTTTTATCTTTTTCATTTGAAGTACTACTCGGATCTAACATCAATAAAGATAAGGTCATAAATTGGATCTTGTCGCCACGGTCAATAGATACGACATCCTGTCTAAGTGAAGAGCTAGTGGAACAAACTGAGTTGAATAAGACACTACCTTGAAGAGCCGTAGCATAAGAAAGAAACAAATTAAGTGCTAGCTACAAATATCTGAACATTTCTGACGTTCAGAGTAGACGAAACAGACAATATATGTGACTTGGCCAACTGCAAAGTTGTGTGCTCAAAATGTCGAAAGGAAAAGAAAGCAGATCAATATCAATATCAAGTTGTTGACAGAAATCAGAACATATAATTACTCCAATGTCTCGGATAGTTTTTCTTTTCAAAAACACATTTAGGTGAAGTGTAATGTAGAGGGGAAACAAATCAATCGAGATAAACAGCAGAACAATCTAAACCCTAAAGTTCAGCATTTAGAAATACATGAAGGGAAAATCTACAGAAGTACAAGGCCTCCCAATCATTCAACTGGAAAAAATTTACAGATTCAGAAATCTGTGGATCTGATAAAAACAACGACTTGGAAAAGGACTAAACTTTTCATGTTTCATATCAGCTGCTTGCAGCCAGACCCTAAAATATCAGCGTATCATTGACCATCTGACATAATGAGATCTTAAGCCGAGATTTCTCTACATAGATAACTAAAGAGAGACGGACACCAAAGAAGCAGGATGTGCACATCAGAGGACATTTGACAATCTCAAGAGATTGAAGATGTGCTGGAAGGCAGGCAAGAGAAAGAGAGAGGAAGGCAGAAAGCATATGCAGACGAACATGTGTTCGAGGAGGAGATAGGTTTCTCCATGGTACATCGGATTCATTTTCCATTATGTTGAAGGCAGCCAAGTAAACAATCTTATAAGCTATACAGAAAGCTAGATAACTTGAACAGATTTTGAGAACACACATCGATCAGGTATATCACCATAACAGCACACTAAGTAATAGCTGCATTTGTAAAAGATAAGCTCGAAAACAATACAAATGAACTCAAGTATTTAAAATTGACAGATTAATAGGGAAATAACAGTTACCGTGGCACCTACTAAACACAAGCATATACTATTTGGCAAGCAAAAGTCTGTGCCCGAGAAAGAACCTGAAAGTTCCCATTCATGCAGCAAACTTGATTCACAGAGAAATAATATAGAGGAACTAAATAGATAACCACACAAATAATTAGCAATTCAAGCATATCCCAATTTAGATCCAAACATGTGAACGATAACTATAACAAGTAGTAAAACGCAGATAACCTGCAAGCTCTCCCAACATGTCCAGACATGAGAACTTTAAACGAGATTGCAAAATTTTAGTTATATTCATCATTTGGGATACACTCCTCATCATTATGTTAGCCAAAGTTTCTATTATATCTCAATGAATTGAAGACCGCAATAATTACTGTATAAGTTAAAATCAACACTAAGAAAGGCAAAAGAAAAAAGAAACAGAACAGTGTCTCCATTTCCTAACTAAGGAATCATTTGAACAACATATTGCCCTTCAAAAGAAACATAAAACATATAGATCAATAAATTTTTTAATCACAAACATTAAGACTTCGAAAATTTCCTTGCTTTCGAGTTCATAGTCGCCTAGAAACGATAAAAATCGAATCTTTTTTCTATTTCTACAGAAGCATAAGCCATATAAAATCAATAAAATTTTGAGTCACAAACAATTAAAAGATCGAATTTTTTTTTGCCTTTCGAGTTCACAGTCGCCCAGGAAACAATAAAACTCGGATCTTTGAACAAATTTAGAACGTCGAACTCCAAAAAAGTACCAGAAACAACCAAAGTCCCAAAGATTTAAGACACGAAACGTCCCTAAACTTTGAAATATAACCACGGAACGCACAAAAGAAATAACCAAAACTAAATCGATCCGCCAAAAAACACGGAATAGAACACATATCAAACCGGACACTTCCAGCGGCGACGGCGAGAAGGATCTGCGGGAGGAGGAAACGCGTCGCTCTCCGCCTCCGATTCAGTTGGTGCAAGGCGGGACTCGCCCCCCAACTCCGCCGCGCCCCGCGGCGGATCTGGGCGTTCCCGACCTGCACCAAGCGAATCAGAAGCGGCGGCGACAATGGAAAGCTCCGGCGGCCTCCCCGCCGTCGTCGGCGTCGCGTGGCGGCTGCGGCCTCTTCGATCTAATCCGCGAAGTGGATTGGACCGAGCGCTGCGGCCGATGGGAGGAGGCTTTTGGGGAGAGTTAAAGGGATATTTATACGAAGAGCAGATGAGAGAGATGGCGACACGTTGTTTCCGGAACAGGTTAAAAAAGTATAAGAGCCGCTGGATGTGACGGTGGATTCTTTTTACCGCATGAAGCTAAAAAAGGTGAAAAAAATTGGTCGACACACAGATTATTATACTATTATTGTTGTTGTAAAATTTGTTTTCACCATTTTTTTATTTGAGGGCTTTATTTATTTGTAATATTTTTAACGAATTATTTTATAATATATTTAACATTATTGTTTTCATCTTAAACAATTAAAAAGGTAAAAATTTCTTTCTCTTACGGTGGTTGAAAAAAGCAGTAAAGATTTATTTTCTTAAATAATAAAAAAATTAATAATCACCAATACAAATAAAATTTAATTTGGACCGTCGAATCACATGACTTACATGTATAAGTCAAGTTATGATTTACACCACCATTAAATCCTTTTCGTTTGGGTTTAATGGGGGTGTAAATCACAACTCGACTTATACATATAAGTCACGTGATCCGACGGTCCAGATTAAAAAGTTAAATTTGTTTTTCTCGGTGGTTGAAAAAATCAGTAAAGATTTATTTCCTTAAATAATAAAAAAATTAATAATCACCTATACAAGTAAAATTTAATTTGGACCGTCGAATCACATGACTTACATGTATAAGTCAAGTTAAGTTATGATTTACACCCCCATTAAATTCTTTTCGTTTTTTTAGTATTTCTTTTATTCCTCTTTTCTATTTTTTTCAATTATAATGATTTAAAATAGTAAAAAATGAAGATGCTCCCATATTACATATCTTCTCAATTATAAGATATTAAACCTACGATAAATATTAATTTTTTTTCTCCTAATTTTTTTTAAATTTATTCAACATAAATTTAACATCCTAAGATTAATGAGGTAAGTAGCATAATATTCCTTACTTAATTAGGGAGCATTTTCATTGGACCCTTTAAAATATGATAAAACAACTTTAAAAAAATTTGCATAAAATATTGTAAGATATATTTTAAAAAATATATTATTATAATATTTTAAAATGAAAAGAAACTACAAAATTTCCAACGATTGATCTCATATTATTCTATGTTAAAATGTTCATTGAATTATTATATTATGTATGAATATAAAACAGTAAAAAAAAGAAATTTTTTTACTGCGGCCTTGTTTTTCTCTTGTTCAAGATGTTTATGGTGTTAAAATTTTATGTGTCAGTTTTTTTTTCTTAGTTTTAGATCACATTACCAGATTTTTCGGTAGATTGATTTTCAAATTTCATACTATGACAACAAGTTAATCTCACTCGTAGCTTTTGTCCCAAAAAATCTCACAAAAATATAATGGCAGTAAATAATGATTGTTGTTTAGATGAATCGTGGACATTTTATCCTTTTATATGAAAATAGAAAACAAAAATAGTTATTTGCATTTTTATTAATTTTGAAACTAATATATAAGTAACATATATAAATAAGCAATTTATTTTTGCATATTGATAAACTGTATACATGTAGTTACATATTGAATTAAAAAAATAGTTATGCATAATTGTTGTCATTAACATGTATAGTGCTAAAAAATGAAATGAAAAAAAAAGTAGAACCATTAACATGTAATATATACATACGGTACTAATTAAGTATTATAATATGTAATTAACATGTGTATTCGTATATTTAATGTAACACTTCCAACTTCATTTAAGATATTGTTCGCTTTGGGCCCATATGACTCGCACGAATTTAAAATGGGTCTTTGATAATATCAAAGTAGCACAACGGTCTTTCTCTTCACCCCTCAAATATTATCAGCTTTGAGTTTTAGAGGTTCCTACGGAGTCCCTTTGTTCCGCATGACACTTAGTCCCACGCGATTTTCTTTCAACGCGTCTAGGACTTACATTTAATACGTTAAAAAAATTAATGATGCATTATTATAATAATTGGTTATGAGTTAAATGCATTTGTAAAGTGTAATTGACATGTTAATTCTGCCTAACTTGCATAAGTGTTAAATTATGTAATTAGCATATCTAGTGTGAGAAAAATATGGGTGCATAACACTTAGCACTGCATCCCATGTGACACATTCAAATCATTAATTTTAAATTAATGGTTAAATTTAATCATATTAAAATAAAAGGATAATTAAATTTGATCATTGATTTAAAATTAATAGTTAGAATGATGTGCCGTATGAGGTGAGTGTAGTGCAAAGTGATATGCACCCCATTTTTTAATTTTCAATTATAAATGCTAGTTATAAATTTTACATTAGCAATTAATATGATTTAATGAGAGAGGGTGAAATTTTGTCAACAAGAACTACAATATAGGCCTTGTTTGGATTGAAAACATAAAGTGAAATATAGATTTATTCCCGAAATTCTGTCAAACACCCTTTAGAATAAGATTAGCTTGATCAACATAACCATCTCAAAATTCGTGAAACCACTATCTATATTTCATACAATTGGAATAACTCTATTCCTAAAGAATTTAGGAACACAATTAATTAGAATATGTTCACTTGTTTTAATAAAAGTGAATATATTCTATATCTATTCCCTTAGCTTATATTCCCGATCCAAACAGCCCCGTGAGATAAGTTGGTACTAGACCTTATACCGTGCCACCTAACGGTATAAGATGAATTAGCTTTTTAGCCTACCAAAATTAGGATCTCAATCAAGTATTTATAAAATTCTAAAATTACTATAAACTTTTAAGCTTATTCTTTTTCGGTGAATCAAAGGCCGAAGCCCGGGTTACAAGAGAGACTAAAAGCCAGGGTTCCTTTATTTCTTTAGCTTATTTTTTTAATTGTACGAATAATCTATCTTGAAGAGATATAATTAAGAATTTAAAAACCGAATGGACACGAATTGAATTGATTATGTTTGTTTTTTTTAAAAATATTTTTTTAAAAAATTTTAAAGAAAAATATTGATCAAATGATATAAAAGAATTAAATTAGTTGATAATAATCTTTGAACACATTTAAAAATAAAACTTTTACTTTCTAAACAACAAAATATCATTATTTGTAATATTTTAATGGGTAAATCTTATAAAAAAATTCCCTAACTTTTAGTTTAGTGTAATTTTTTTTTATTTTTGCCTAAAGATCACAAAATTTTAAATTAGTTATTTTTTAATCTCTCGCATAATTTATGAGAAAATATTAAATATCAATTGGATTATTATATCGTGTATAATTGAATGTTACATCATGAATTTACTATTTTTTAACTCATATATCCAAATATTAATATTATTTTAAATATACACATTAAACTTTGATTGATTTTAAGTAACGTATGAGTCGTATAAAATAAAATAGCAAAACACTGATTTATTTATGTTTTTAAATTAAAATTTGTGATTATTCATGTAGCAAATGTTGAATCGACATGTAACATTTTTTCTAACAAAATTATAGTGAGAAGCTAGTAATCAATTTAAAACTTTAGGATTTTTTATAGAAAAAATAAAAGTTAAGCATAAATCTGCAATAAATATGAAAGTTCTAGCTTTTTAACAATTTAACCTATCTTAATTTACTTTTTATCTTCTTAATATATTTATTCTATTTTCATAATTTTCTGTCCTCGTTCTTAGTGTTTCATGTTTCCTTTTTTAACTGTCTCCTAATTATCACTTTCTTCCATCAATTCCTTCTTCTTTTTTACATCTTATCTTTTTCATATATGATATTTTACAATTTCCTCTATTTCATTTTTTTTATTTCCATCTTCTCCTCTTGTTTTTCTCTTAACAAATCAAAACCATTCCAATCACATTTTTTGTTCTTTATTGAAAAATTGAATCTATTGTAACTATTTTCAACTTGCTTTTTCCTTTCTTTTTGATAAGAGTGCATATTCATTCATACTAGACAGTACTACTTTTTTGCATAGATCTCACAAGTTATGCCACTACAGGACTCATCGCCCATTATGAGAAGTTATTAATGGTTGTTGACACTTAGCAAATGAACTCAAATTATCATGTTCTCGGAGGTTGAAGAGTATTCTTCGAGACATCTAAAACTTTCTACCATTTTTTTATAACTTCACTTGTAATCATATACTCGCTTACTAATAGGGTAGCACATCTTTTTGCTTCTATAGGACGATCAACGCAAGATGATTTTGTTAAAAAAAAATAAACGAGCGACAGAAATCAGAAGACACACGAATTTACGAAGTTTACTTTTAACTGGACTACATCCTCGAACAATGACTAAAGTTATTTTTTTTATGTTGTAAAACAATAAATAATACAAGATATAAAATAATTCAAATTTTAAAAAAATTATATATAGACTCAATATAAAATAGAAAATATAAATCATAAAATTATCTTTGCCGTCACTTTATATACGAACTCTCAAATATAAATTTAAATCCTAGCGAGATTTCGTATGGGACGAGCGATTTCGTCGTCTCAATTATTCGAGCGATTGTGATGTGCAGGAGTTATGTGGATTTTTACTGAATTAGAATTCAAAACATTAACAACTTCATTTTGAGGGGAGGATCTTCCTTCGATCCTTCTCAATATTTTTTACCTAAGTTCTATATTTTATCCTACTTAAGTAATCAATTCATTTTTTTTTTAAAACAATGAACACATGCTGTCATGCATGCATGATTACTTTTGAGATGACAGGATGCTGAAGACGAGAATGTTGACGAAGTGTGATCACTTCAAATAATTGGGAGTAGTAGTACTCTCGTATATATGGATATGGAAATTAAACTCCTTTCATGTGATCACACAACAAGATAATTCACATTCGATGATGCATTTTTTTGTAGAGATTAACAGGCAGAGTGCAGACAAACATGAAGTGTGAATGTCGCCTGACTACTGTTTTTCTCAGTGATAAAGTTGTCTGCATATAAATTGTATCTTGGAGCATTGAAGTGGATAAAGTAAGTATATTTCTGATCTTAAGTTGGAACAGTGTGGATTTCCTCTAACAAAATTCCACTGTACAGTGCTCACAAGATGAGCATCATCTCTGAAATGAATCAATCATTCTTCTCTCATTTGGACTTTCCTGGGGTGAATGAACAGTGTACAGAGCTAATGCCACCACCTTTCTTCTCTTTTTTTTATGTTGGGCATGTGAAGGAGCCTAACAGATGCCTTTGTAGCTTTTTCACCCCCTGATTCATGTTGATGCATGAGGGAGGGAGGTGTACTTGTCTTAAGCCTTGTCAGGCAACATGACAAAGGCAATTAAGATCAGAGGTCTGATTTTCATTCAGGATGGAAACAGGTCCACCAACTCCACTGGCAGTCATAACTGACTTCCGGTGTTGATAGTCTTTTGGGTTGCCCTGCTGCAATTGGTGTTGATTAATCCGGCCGAGAGTAAGGTTTCAGAATTTTGGGATTACTGCAGAGTTCACATGACATGCCTCATGACTTCCCCCACAAATGCAGCTTATTGTGACTGAGATCATTGGCTACAAGTGCACATTTTCCTTGCAACAAGGCAAGTAACTTGAGGCATGCATGAGTAACCCATTATTTTTTACGGATTTAATTACCTCCTCAAGTGGTAACAGTAACCAGAATATGTGATCATTTTACTATTTTAGGAGAGCTTATGAGAGAAACTTATGATTTTTAACTAGGGTTATTTTTATTTACCTCTTTCGAACTATCGCAAAAATTCAGATCTAACCCCGATGTATAAAATCATTCAAAAATAGGTCTAAACTTTACTCGATCGACCATTCACAAGTCTAGTTTTCTATTTTTTTCTATTTTTTTAATATATAAAATTATTTTTTTACTCTTCTTATATTTTTTTACCCAGGCTCGCCTGCGCACGACGAGCATCAATGCACGAGAGAGAAGAGTGAGATGAGAGCGGGCGAGCGGCAAATCGAGAGAGAAGAGAGAGAAAAGGAAACGTAAGAGAGGAGAATGATGATAATGTAGAAAGAGAAAGATGGGATAACTATTTTTAGTTAAAAGGGTAAAATAATAATTTAATGAATTAAAATAATTTCAATAAATTCAATACTAGGTGATTGGACTCAATTGTCCGATTGAAAAAAGTTTAGACATAGGTCTAACCAGTTTTATATATTGGGGTTATATATGAATTTTTACGATAGTTCGAAAGAGGTAAATGAAGATAACCCTTTTAACTATACAATAATCCTGCGTTTGTTGTCTGTTGCCATCCAATCTAACAATTCTGATCACAAAGCTTGTGAAGATGGTATGTAAAGATAATTGGTTGCAAGAAAATGACTCTAAACAAGCATTAAGGGTCTTCATATCTTTTAGGTGATGCTTGTGATCTTACTTTGTCTGAAGAGTCCTGTTCCAAGTAGTATGAAATATTTTACTTTCATAAGCTTTTCTTACTTCATTTTTAACTTAAAAGATGTTGGCCACTTTAGAAAAATACTTGAAGAAATAAAGGAAAAAAAAAAGAAGAATCTTTAGACTGAAGCTTTGGCATCCACATTTTAAAGCTTGAACAGATGAAAAACATCATGGCGTGGAGCCCATTGCTATCTTTGGGATTTACAGTAGCAATGAGAAAGGTCAGCAAATTAAATGATTCTGGGAAGATGCCTACCACCTACTCTGAACAGTTCTTTGCAGCTGGTTGTTGGATGCAGGATGCTTAATTGTGGTCTTGGACCGTCTGGTATAATATATTCCTTTTGTCCTCTCCTTGGTAATATGTCGAACTCATGATCCAACTCTATCTAGTTGGATTATATATTACTGCCCGAGTGAGTTCTTTATAGATTATTAACGAATTGTCCATGGTCTAGTACATGGAATCAAGAAAAAAAAGAACATGAAAGGCATGCATGAGACTTCTTAGTTTACAAATGAAATTGTTGAATTGCAAATTCTCGTCAATTTTGTTAAATGATATGACGTTTGACAAAATTAACGTGAATCAATTTTTTTCTTAACTTGATATTTTTTTTTACTTTCTCTCTTTCCTCCCTCTATTTTAATTAATCTAAATATTAGTTTACTAATGCATTTTTATATTTATTTAATATTATAAAAAATGTTTTAAATTTGGGTTCAAGAAAGGTGTCCTATTTAAGTAGATAATTTTAATAATTAAAAACTTAGGTAACATGATGTCACCTACGTAAGTACAAAATATTTTTTTATTTTTTCATTAAATTTTATATATTATATTCTATGCAATTATTTCATATTTTTATTTAAATTTAACAAATGATTATGCTCACTAATCTTTTAATTTATAACGATGGTCCATCGTCTAGTTCGACTAATTATGTATTATTTAAATTTTATGTATAATTATAATAGATGAGACTTTTAATGAAATTTTTTATGTATTAATGAGAATACAATTCGAGTAAGCACCGCTCCAACCCCAATTCCAATCCAAAAAAACACGAATTTTTTATTTTGATCTGCCCCATGGAATTAGGTTCTCTCGTGATAACATGGTATAAAATGGTGTAGCCAATTCAACTTGAACCTATTACATTCTATCTCCTGCACCCTCTCTCACCTCATCATATTTGGACTGGTCCTAACGAATCAAATGTTGCTTAAAAACGGTGGAAACAGGGCACACGGAAAAAAGTGATTTAGATTTAGTCAGCCTGGCAATTAAGCTTACAATCTCAAAAGATTGGAACTTATCCACATTGGCGGAAACAAAATGGAAGATATGTTCTTCGTTTTCCTCGTGCTGAACTGCCGTTCAAATGTTAATAGTTAAATAAAATTGACGTTTAGATGAAGAGTAATTGTAAACATGCTTATCTAAGAAGCCCACATGTGTAAGAGAAACATGTGGGGAACTTTGATCATTATACGTGAGAAATATTCTTCTTTGAATACTATCTTACCAGTTATACTTCTCTGAGTTCTTCTGCAACACCAAAAATAAAAAGAACGACGGTACCAAGTAAGAAATTATTCGTTCTCGAGAACTTTAGAGGAAACAGTACATGCTGGGTGATGTTGTTTTGGAAAGCAATGTAATCCATAAATTATAGACATCAATGTCACCCCCATCAAACTGCAAGTTCATTGTGAAATCCATATCGCTGGAGGATTACCGCGAAAGGTTATCAAACAACCTTCATTTTTCTTTATTTACAACAACAATCGCAGCTTCCGAATGCTGATGCTTAACAGACAAAAACAAACCCACACGAAGGGTATCAAAGAATAAGGTAGCACACAAATTCTTTAATAATCAGTATATCATTTTCCCTGTGTACCGTTACAAACATCACGAGTCGTGACAACTTCAGAAGACCGGGATTACAAGGAAGTCTATACGAGATGCTCGAAATGGCCCTCAAACAAGATGAGATGACCAGACCATATCTACCTATTTTTAGATGATGATTAGGCTGCCAGTACTATGATCAAGATCAGTAACACGATCCCAAATATCACCAACAGCAAGCACGCCTGAAAAATAATGTGTTAATAAAAAGAAAAGATTTTGCCACTGTATTGTAACATGTAATCAGGAGCTGGTTTTTACCATCGACGAATTTGACTTTTGTGTTTTTGCTGCCTTTGATAGTTGGTTTTTCGCTTGCGCAGTTGCAGCATAAGAATTTTCAACATGGGAATCAATGTCATCTGCAGTGGACATCAGCAGATCAGAGAGGGGAGAAGGAAATAGTACCTCAACAGGACATGTTGACTAATGCTTACCGATCATAGTTCCTTGATCATGAACCAGTACAGCAAGGTCCTTAAAAATGTCATTCACTTGACCAATCTGTTGCTGGATATCTTGTATGCTTTGTTCTCTTTCCTCAATCATTGCCTCATTGAAGACAACCTCATTGTCTAACAACAATATCTCTTGTCTGCAATGCAGAAGAATGAAGATGCAATACTCATGTTGAAATTGGATAAAAGGAGCATTTCATTCAATTTATGATCTTTTCATAATTAGAAGAAAGAAAGAATCTCCACCAATAACTATGTGTGCATGAACACCTCTGAAATCAGAACGCTGTTTTTTTTTTTTTGAAAAGGAGAACACTGATTATTAAAATGAGGAAGTAGAGATTGAACAAATTAATCAAGTTAATAGGAAAGTGGTTTACAATAAAACTTTCATTTGGAACTCCCAAATGGGTTTGTGGCTTCCGTCACATTGAAGCACATTACATTTGTTGCCCAATAGGCCAATATAATGTTTAGATTTATGACAGTTATGGGCGGGTTTACTATCACTATCACTTGGGTAAAGGTCAACCATGTAAATGGAACTAAAGATCAAAGGTTGACATTCCAATGGGTTCTAATCCAAACAATTATGCACCACAAGTAGATGTGCAACAAACAAATGCATGTATTTCAGTCAGATGTAAAAAAATGAAAAAAGAAAGAGCAAACAAAAAGTTGCTAGCAACTAACCTTCTGGACTCTGCCAACAAAACTCGTTGTTCTGCTGATTTATTAGAATCGGAGTCCACTTCGGACACAGTATAGCTGTACAAAGACACCCAGTTAATGAAAACATGACTTAGCTTGTTGCTTAGACAATAAGTCATATTATGCAATGCAATTAAAGAATAAAGGAACCATAAAGTGTCCACGCATGCAAATCTATCACCGGATCAAATCCTAATGGATGGTGTTAATAAATGATGTCATGATGATATCGGAGAAAACATTGTTTTTTTTTAGAAGGAGAGAAAACATTGTTACTTTTTCAATCAATATCAAACATTGAATTTTGACACAGTAATGGATCTATTTGTGGAACCTTTTGAAGTACACATATTCCTTTTGTCCTAATGAAAAAATACTGCCAAAACAAACAAGCGGACAAAAGTTAACAAGAAAATTAATAAATAATGATACTCCATGTGAATACTCTACGGTTAACCAGAAGATAATTTTTTTAGGGAACCAGAAGATAAAATTCAAAACTCAATACATATCAGAATGGTCTACGTCTGCATCTGAGCAAATAGGAAAAAAATGCTCATAGAAGGCCATTTCTAATTGCTTGCTTAACAGAAAAGTCATAATTAAACAAAAAGAAAGAACCTTCTCTTTGATAATTAATAGAATAGCCTGCATATAATATCCAGCTATTCAAGAGCAATAGCATTAATGATGACTAGCAAATCAACTGTTCAATAGTACAATACACAATGTAAAATGTATCAACTTTTAACTGATTGTATCACAAAAGGTTACCTGGAAGGAACCTGTTGAACCAAAGGAGCAAAGGCAGTTTCTCGCTCAGCTGCAAGCCTTTGGACTTTCTGGAACTCTTTCAGAATATTTTGGAAATCTTTTGCAAGTTTAGCATCAGCGATCTTTTTGCTTGCCTGCAATTAAACATCATGTCAAGCATTGAATACATGTAATTGCACAAGGAAATTATACAAGCAGCAAAAATGACAGGATTGCTTAGCAAAAATATTCATTACTAAATGCAATGAAATAAAAAGAAAAAGCCTTCTCAAATCCCAACCATCATCTTGGTTTAAAGGAAAATAAATTATAAGTGCATTCATCTTAACTCGTCATCATTATAAGGTATTGACAGATTTATAAATTCGGTAATCCTCCATGTAATCCTCATGGGTATACTACCTGTATAACAGGGGCTAAAAAAATTAGCCTAATTGACAGTGAACTATAAAAAGGCTTCAAAGGATGGGGCTTTCAGGTTAATAGAAAACAAGGTTGTCAAAATCGCAAGTTACCTCGTAGAATCGTACGATTTTACTATTTCACATCGGAAAAAAGAGTTAACTCGCATGCAGACTCATTTTGAGCCAGCACGCGATAGATCTCTTGGTTCTCTCTCTACTGACCTCTTCTGTTCATTGCCCTGCATCGCCGCTGTTAGTCACTCTTGGTCCTCTCTCTCTCTCTCCCTCCCTCTTCTGCTCCTTCTGTTGACCTCCTATTCTGGTGCGAGCAGAAGAGGTCGCTGTCTTCAAGCATCCCCATCTGCTCGCAACAGTAGAGCTCCTCTTCTGCTGCGAGCAGAAAAGGTCGCCATCTTCAAGCGTCCTCATCTGCTAGCAGCAGTATAGCTTCTCTTCTGCTGCGAGCAGAAGAGGTCGCCTTCTTCAGGCGTCCCCTTCTGCTCACGAGCAGAAGAGGTCGCTGTCTTCAGGCATCTTCTTCTGGTCGCGAGCAGAAGAGGAGCAGCTGGAGGAGGGAGTCCTCTTCTGCTGGTAACAGAAGCGGATGGATTCCTCTCTGCTGCGAGCAGAAGAAGACGCCATCTTCAGGCATCCTCTTCAGCTCGTAAGCAGAAGAGGAGCAGCAGAAAGGTGTTCGTCCTCTTCTGCTCCTCACCCTCTCTGCTACCTGCCAACAGTAAGATTCTTTGTGGAGCTTATTACTTAATCACTTTTCTTAGTTATATCACTTTTAGGGTATTTCAGCTTATTAATTATTAGATTTTAGAACATTAGTTACTCAATGAACATGCTTTCCATCATTGAATGTTCAAGTGGTAGCCTCCTGTACTGGTGTTTTTTTTTTCAATATTTATATTTTTCTGCAAATTAATATATTCATATATTTAAAAATGTCACTTTGGTAGAATCGGACGTGCCTTGTCATTATCTCACGCTTTACGTGTTCATCTCACCTTTCCGTGTTGACTCCGATTTACGAGTTTGACAACCTTGATAGAAACCATAAATTGTCTCATGTTTTTTTTTCAAAAATATAAATTGTCTATGTTGTCAGTATATCCCAGAATTTCAATTACGTTTCACCAACTGCAAAACTTAGAGCAATAAGTAAACCTAAGTTGTAATACCAATCGTGATCACGCTTAAAAATAACAGACCCCATCAGGGAATGACAGAGCACTGCTTTGATTGTGCAATGATTCTTTGAGATGCCAGAAAATCATCTACAACAGTGTCTACAATAAACTTGAAGAATAGAAGCAGAGATTCAATCGTGAACTAAGAATGAATGAATCAGTTACTCACACTAACTTCTGCATGATGGTCTGGTTCACTAGCTTGTTTAAGTTTTTCAGATGTAACTTTCATCAATTGCCCAATTTGTTGCCTTAAATTATGCAATAATAAACTTGAAGAATAAAAGCAGAGATTCAATTGTGAACTAAGAGTGAAAGAATCAGTTACTCACACTAACTTCAGCACGATGATCTTTTTCACTAGCTTGTTTAAGTTTTTCTGATGTATCTTTCACCAATTGCCCAATTTGTTGCCTTAGATTACGCCTGCAATAAAACAAGAAACAGAAAATTATTACATCGAAAACATACAGCTAGGTATCTTAGACATACATGGAAAGACAAATTGTCTGAGAACTATGATATGACTTAGAAGAAGGTGGCTTATACACAAAGTCCCATCAACATTTGATAACAGATTTTATGCTGTATAATTTCTTAGATGAAGCTCTTCCACACTCAATCATGATCAATCTTAAGTGGCATTAAGAAAAACAATGAGCTTTTCCTGACTCGACAATCAAGACATGGCAAGAAGAGGACATAAATCTCCTGGAACTTAGCTGTTATACAAGACTTCAAATTCACTGTAGAAAGGCAAATTGAAATGGTTTTGATGATTACCCAAATTATCAGAGCAATGCTTTATAAGATAATGACCAGGTGGTTATCAAGTGATAAACCTCGAGCGACGTTAAGAAAACTAATGAGGTTTTCCGACTTGGCAATCAAGGTACGGTAAGAAGAGAACAGAACTTAGCTGCTTTATAAGTTTTCGAACTCACTAAAATAAGGCAGATTGAAATGATTTTCAAGATTTGAATCGACAGATCGATGCTTCTCTCAAGGAGACAATCGGTTAGAAGATATTAGTAGGTTAGAAAAAAGAATGAATATGATTACCAATTAAACATATCAACGGATTTGAGAACCTTGAGATAAATCTTAATCCAAGTAGTCAATCAGTTAGAACATATTAGTGGTTAGACAAAAGAATGAATGCGGTTCTGAAATGAAAGAGCCTGGAAATAAAGTTAAATCCTTTTTTATGCGCGGCAACACAATACATCTTCAAATGTTCTTAGGGAATAAATTCGTCATAAAATTGCTAGTAATTTTACCAAACACATATGCCACGAATGAGATGGTCATTGTGTACGCCAACAAAACCTAACATTAAAAAAGAAGAATGAGGTATACTTCCGCGCGAAGCACAATTAGGGGATAGTCATTTAAAATCTAAAGAAAATTGAGAGGGCAACCTCCCAAACGATCAATGGTCAAGAAGAAATGAAGAAAAGAAACCCAACAATCGAGGAGAGAGAGAGATAACGAGGCGCTCACAGCTTCTCGCGCAGCTCGGGGGTGTCCTTCGGGGTCCCGATGGAATTGACGAGGCGCTCGAAGTTGCGCACGGAGGTGCTGATCTGGAAGACGCCGGCGGACACGGCCTGCGACGGGTCCTGCTGCCGCCGGACGCCGTTGGCGAGGTCCCTCCGCGCCGTGAGCGGCCGCCCCGCCTCGAGATCCTGGAAGCTCATCTCCGCCTCTCTACTACGATCCCTCCGTCCGACCGATCGATCGATCCCCGCGACGAGAGCAGCGAAGTGGAACCGATCCGCTTAACCCTAGAAATCCCGAGATGGGGATCGAATTAGGTAAAGGGAAAGGTTTAATTTGGGAACACGAAGAGGAAGAGGAAGAGGAAGAGGAGCTCTCGCGGAAACGGTCGAGTCGACGCCAACGACGAAACGTGTGGCCGCGGAATTATTTTGTTTGCGGATTTATATATTAAGCGTGGGCGGGTCCGTTTCACGGTTCCCTTCTATTTATGGTCTGGGTATTATGGTAATTAGATGACAACGTCAGGGGCAACACCCCGAAGGCTCATGTTAAATGCGTCACTGGGCCCAATGTGGATTGAGACGGCCCATTTGGAGTGCAGCCCGTTCCGCCTGTCCTCTTATTTATTTTTTTATTATCTCTTTTATAATATTTTTAAGGGGGTGTTATTATATTGGATAAATTAACGATGTTTTATGGATGTATGTATTATTTTTTTAAATTTATCGGTTGATAAGTTTTCATTATTATATTTTCTTTTTCATGAGATATTAAAAAAAGATAAAGATACAATGGAATGGGGTGACTCGCGGTTAAAAAAATTGACATTTAATTATCATCGATAAAATTTATGCACTTCAACGTTACCTATCTCCTCGATCATAAAATAATAAATTTATGATAAATATAAAAAAATAAGATAAAAGAATTTAATATTCATTATCGATTGTGAAAATAAGTAATACCATGATTTTTACTTAAGTAGAGCACTTTTATTTTTTTTTCTATTAGGAATCTATAGTCTGTCGACTATTGTTGAGACAACTCGGGTGTTCTACTATTCAGCATGTGAGCTATCTTTTATCATAAGAATTTGGGTTAATGCCCGCCGGTGTGACACACTACACGTTCCTTTAGAAACCCTGATATATTGGACATTAAAGTTTTAGCCTTTGTTTCTTTAACTTTGTAAGAAGGAAATGTCATCTTTTGCGTTCATTCAAAAATAAAATTTCCAATATTCAAAAATTTATGGGAAGAGAAAAAAAAAAGGATTAATAAGTCCGTAGCAATAAGAGTAAAATTAAGATTTTATTCTTTATATTTGAATCAAATAATTATTTTTTATTTGGTGAGCCACACAACATTAGTTATAAGACGAAAAAGATAGAGAGTAGCATGTTCTCTCTTATTTGAATTAAGCTTATTTCCATTGGATTAAGCCAATGAGAATAAGTGATAGATTAAAAATAATAATTTATGAACAGTAGCATTGCAACCAAAGAGTAAGTGTGCTCCTTGTGTGTTGCATATACCTATGCCGCAAATTTCTTTTTTTATAAAAAAAATATAAAAACTTCGCATTTCCTTTTTCATATATAAAAATAAACAAATGAAACTTGAAATTAATAATGTCATTTTATTCATATAATATGTGTGCAACGTATAACACAATCAACTTCTACTCATATTTATATATAAGTATATTAATATGGATCTTTGTTCACATATTTATATTAATAGATCTATATAAAAATATGGATATTTGTTCACATATTTATATTAATAAATCTGTATAAAAATATGATAAATAAATGAATTGTTATAATTTACATTATTGTACATTTATTGTACTTTATATATATCATTGCCAAATATGTATTGATGTCCTTGAATTATTACATCATGTACTTAAAATTGTGAAAGAAAAAAAATTGAGAAAAAAGAAAATATGTGGTGGTAGCGGAGGGCTTGAACCGACCTTTATAAATAAGGGTTAGGATCTTATGATATATTCTCTTCTCCTCAATAGCGAAAACTCTTTGATGGCAGTCTCATTTGTCCGTGGATGTTTTCCTCTTATTCACATTGATCAAGAGAATTTTACCACGATAAAAATTTGTGTGTCAATCTTTTTTTATCGTTTTAATTCGTTGTCTTGATTCTTGGTTGATCTCTCGTTTTATATTCCCAACGGTTACCAAAATTGAGGAGCCTTTGAGAAGAAAAGAACAATTCATTTGTATTTTTATCCACATGCCAAATCCAACTCATTTAGTTAAGAGTTGTTGAAGATGAGATTAGTTTTATTAGATGCAACGAGCTAACAACTAATGATTGAGGAGATATCATTTTCTTTTTTATTATTTATAAAATAATGAAATTAGCTATTTATATTTTAAGATAAATATGAATAATTAGGACAGTTTGACTTAATTTATAATTAGGTTAAAACTGCTTATAAATAAATTTTAAAAAATTTCTATATTTGATAAATAAAAAATACTTAGAAGTTGCTAGGTAAATTTATAAATTGAAGAAAAAACAACTTTTCCCTATTTATTTTTAAAGTTGTTGGCTTATTAATTTTAACCAACTATATTACTCTTTTATCCATATTTTTTAATATTATTATCATATAATTTAAGGGTATCTTAGTTAAACTACTTATTGATATTATCAATATATTTTATCTAAATGTGTAACTATTTATATTTTAAAATAAGTAACAATAATTAAAATACTTATCAGCATTAGTGCTTATTAGATATTTTTTATCAGCTAAGTCAAACAAGCCCTTAATCATATATCTGCTACAATTATTTAAGATTTCATTTTGCATCCAAAACTAAGAATTTGATCGTTATATTAAAGATCATTTATTTTAAAGTAAATATTCTACTAATTTTTTTATTGATTTAGAGAGTCTATCTTACAACTTTTATTCCATTGTCCAATTTTGTAGTCAATTGAAACATATTAAATTAAACACACTATCAATAATTCAAAAAAAAGTTAATAAGAAGAAGAACATTTTTATTAATATTCAAAAAAGAATATCTTCTCCCTTTTTTACGTGGCCACTATGGAAAAAAATATTAAAAATTTGTCAAGATTTAAATTCAAAATCTTCTATCTGAATATCATGTTAAATTAGATATACTACTACCAACGATCAACGTGTTTATATTTTTTTAAATAAAAAACATAGTAGCTTTGACCACCTCCATAATGAAAATAGACATATTAAATTAAAATAAATATATGACTTGATATCACATTTCCTTCTGTACGTTTTCATAACTTCTTATTAACAAAGAAAGAAGGGCTTTTGCCCATACTAAATTTCATGATAAAAATGGGGAGTGAAGTTCCTTGTTTGTGCTTTTACATTTTCAAATTTGTGGCTTGGCTTATCAGGTCCGATATCTACGTTGTTGATGCATGAGTTCTCTTCATTTATGTGTGGACCAATCTATTAATTATTAGTGGGTATGTGGGAGGAGATTTCTTAATCAAATTCCACGAGCAAGAAATTGATAATGCTACAATCTAACTGAAATTTATATTAAAATTTGGAATTTAATTGGTACCTTATTTGATTAAAACTCATTTTTTTTATTTGGTTATAGTTGTGTTTTTTTTTTAGTTTATGATTTTTTAGTTGATGTAGTAGTCTATATTCGAAGAGGTCAAAAAAATTAATGTAATTTTAGAAAGTATTTGCATTCATATTTTCAAAAAAAAAAGTCGTGTCACACCCCGAATCCCAGTCTCTACACGCGGATAAGTAATCCTGAGAATTCTACGACAATGGATAATATACAATGTAAAATTTTTAACAATAAAATACAACATTTATACATATATCATGTGTAATCTTTACGTCGAGAGTAGCGTCATCGTGATTCTTCATTCTCGATTACCTATACGGATCTAGAATACAGAGAAAATTTATCTTAATTAATAGTATGTGGCAGTCATATTCATTTAAGAAACCTAACACATGTCTCAAAAAATAATATCAATAATATGCATTCAAATAATCATACGATATTAGGTTTGATAACTATCTTAATATAATCAATATTTTTCAGCGCTCTCATTTTTACTTAGCACTTTATGGATGTTATTCTTATTTATCAATAACAATAAGTTAATGAGTTCATTACTTTAACATGTAATAATTTATGTTCCATCAATATAAATCAATATCAATAATCAATAAGTTAGATGAGTCTCCTACTCTAGCATAATCAATGTCATCCATAAGTGCTAACTTTTACTAGTTCATTATGATGGTCATTATCATTACTATTCTATCTTATCAATAATTAATGTTTGTTATTTACAATTATTGATAATGTTATGAGCATCAATAAGAGTAATTTTCTCTAAGTCCCCTAAAGTTGCCCTCTTCCTATTTTGGTCCCCCAATTTTGCTTTGTAACAAAACAGTACCCCAACTTTATAACGTTACCCCAACTTTATAACATTTTCGACGATAGTCTCCTTTACCTGATAATACCAATTTCCCGATTCTACAAAGCCACATCAGCAATAACTGCTAATATGACAGTAAATGTGGCTGCTGATTTTTTTTTAACAAAGTGGTGACATGGCAAATAAAACCTTTAGATGCTTTGGGAGAAAAAAAAACTATTGTGACTAACTTCTTGGTGGTGGGAGGTCTCCATTTCCTGTGGCCAAGAAGTTTTCTTCTACAGGTTCGATGAGGTGCTCTCTCTCTCTCTCTCTCTCTCTCTCTCTCTCTCTCTCTCTCTCTCTCTCTCTCTCTAACTCCCCAGATTTATAATTCCAAAAATATCCCTATAACTGAAAATCAAATTCATAATTTGTAATATTAGGCAATCCCAAAATTTTTGATATGGTTCATCGAACCTGGACATTTTTATCTCTCCTCCTCATGATAACCATGGTCGGCCCTAGTTTTCTCTTTTCCTCATCCTCTCTAATTCAAGGAAAAAAATGATCCCTAGAGAGAAGACGAAGGCAAATCAAGGTTGGAGAGCGACGCCAAGAGAAGGATCGCCATAGACGAACATAGGAACGAATTGAGGACTGGGCTAAAATGTATGTAACATGGCGGATCCCTTTAGAATTGAGTTTTCATGATAAATCAATGTATGCTAGATCTTCTTATGATATTATGATAGATTCGATATGATGATCATATGTCATGTGATTCTGGTTTTAATCCTCATTATGAATATATGATGTTTCTGCCCCAGAAAAAATGTACACGATGTAGATGGATTAGGAAGATCCGTTCATGAATATAAAAATGTATATGATGTAGATTTTAAGGCTGAAAACCGTAGAAAACGTCGTGTTATAGATCCCCATATAATAATGAATATATAGGAAATGATCTCGGATCGGTTCAGAGAAGAAAAGGGGCGGAATTCGCCCAGAAATTTCTCGTCGCGGCCGTGACGGACATGTCACGGGCCGTGACAACGGCCGTCGAGGGCGACAGCACTCGGTCACGAGTGGAATTTACCTAGAAATTTTCCGGCACGACCGTGACGGCAGCAATCGAGGGTGACGACACTCGGTCACGGGCGGAATTCACCCAAAAATTTCTCGTCACGCCATGATGGGCATGTCACGGGCCGTGACGGCGGCAGTCGAAGACAATTGAAGATAGGATAAATCACCTCGTCACGGCCGTTATGACTTCTGGTCACGGGCCGTGACAATTGAAGATAGGATAAATCACCTCGTCACGGCCGTTATGACTTCATCACGGGTCGTGACAACAATGTCAACAAGGGTCCCGTAATGCGATCACGAACGCAGTCGTGAGCCGTGACCATGCAACTAACATTGTACGGTCACTGTCGTGACAAGTTTGTCACGGGCCGTGACCATGAATGTATATTGTCCGATCACGACCGTGACCGTCTTCACTGGTCGTGACATAACAGTCACGAGCCATGACAGACCTGTAACGGTCCGTGACCGCTATGTTACAGGTTTTATTCATGTCAAATATGTTTATTCTAAGTGTATATGTTGTGGAATTCTTATGTAATCTTAAGGACTAATATGTGGACAAGATAAAGGGTCAAATGTCCACACGAAATTAATGATGAGGCCGCCCTGCATTGAATGATTAGGAGTTTATGATGATAGAGGACTGGTAGATCAGTTGCTACCTAGTTCCTATTGCTTGGGCTTCTTCCCGCCTTGCAACAAATGAATTTCTCGAGCATTCTTTTCGGTCGTGGCTTGTGCACCCCCACTAACCTATTAGTGAAACCTCTGAAGACTCATGAATCATTCAAAGTCACAATAAAACAATCCTCAAAGTCACTAATGGGATAAAAAGAACTTAAGAAGATAACAACTTGGTTTAATATTTGCATTGAGCATATTGCATTAGATGTGAAGGAATAATGTTATTGTATTTCATGTATGCAAAGTATAAAGAAAGTTAAATGATGAATGAAATGAATAAGATGAAAGAACTCAATGATGATTATGATGTGGAGTAATGGATAATTGACTATGGGTCATGCTTACTCCTTTTTATATGTTGAGAGTGATTGATGTTTGACTATATGTCATTGCTCACTCATGATGTAAGAAAGTAATGATATGTTAATGAAAGAAAAGTTATGTTAAGAAAGTATGTATAGAGTGATTTATTTTTGACTGATGTCAAAGCTCATTCCCTATGCAAAGAAAATATAACAAGATGAAATGATGAATGATGGCTGAGGAGTAATTAAGGTTGGACTAGTGTCATAGCTTACTTTTCATGCAAAGAATGTAAAGAAAGATGATGTATGAAAAGAAAATAAATTATGATGAAAATGATGTATATAAGAAATTAAGTGAAAGGTATTTATGATATTTTATGATGATCCTCATGCTATGATTATTGATGATTAATTATGATGATATAATTTAAGTTTCATGCTTTTATTCTATCATGAAATACCTTTCTATTGTGCCTTACATATCTGAGCTTCATAGCTCATGGTGGATTTATTTTCCCCTGCTTTGGATCCTGCAGGTCAGTGATTTAAGGTGTCATGGTTACTGGTGGTGCATGCGGCGATGGATGTTCGTGATGATGATGTTGTTTGCACATGAGTAGTGGTTCTATGTCAAGTTGTCTCTAGATTATTTTCTTTCCAAAAGATGTAATAGTTATTTCTGAGACAAATTATATTATGTAAGACTTCCGCAATTAATTTATGATATGAAAAGAATTTTCAATTATTTTATGTATTCTGCATTTAGTTGACCAATTTTAGTGTCAACCTAAAAGTCAAGATTAAGTATGATGTGTAGCGCACTCAGGAGGCATTCTGCCACGTGGCGGGATGGTCTTTTGGGGGCATTACAATTATGGTATTAGAGCCTAAAGTCGGTACTCTCTTGATGTCCTCATAGTAGATAGAGTCTCATGTGCAAAACATCATGAACAGTCACAACATCAATCAGAAGTAAGTTCCTTTAAGGCACTACTATTGTTATGATTGACATGATTATTTTATGATGTATGTAAGTGTATGACTCTCAGATGTGTAGTTAATCATCAGGCTAGAGCCATTCTAAATCAGGAAGAAGAACCCTCACATCCTATGTGATGTTTAGGAGAACATTAGAACTTTTAGAACAAAATATCTATAAGATATGAAATGGACCTCAAGGGACTAGGTGATAAATTTATCGCCTAACATGTAATGTTTAAATTGATATATGGTTCCATTAATTTTGGAGAGGTCATATGAAGAAATGATTGTATTTGTCCCACATTAAGAGTTTTCGTGTGGTAAAGCTAAAAGGACTTAATGAAATATTAGATTAAGGAAAAGTAAGTAGTGATATTACGCAACAAGTAACAAACAACAATCAGAGACCCCAAAATAATGAGATTAATGTGGTTCAGTGATTAAAATAGATATGAAAGATGACCTCTAAATAGTTCTAATATAAATCAGTGTTACCTTGGTGAAGGACATATTAATGAAATATTGATGTGATGTCACACCATGCCAATTAATGGTATGACCCGATTCCTAAGGAGGTTATTCGGGGACATAATGAATCAAGAAAGGTTTTTGGAGAACTAAAAGATTATTAATGTGATCCTTGTAAAAGAAGAAAAATAAATTTATGATGACATTGCAATTTTGAAAGATCAAATTATTGATTGAGGGTTAAATTATACGACTATAGAATTTTAAAATATTTAGATGATTATAAGTGTTGAGAATTCCATAGGAAGAGTTAGGAGAAGAAATTTCTAAGGAATGTTATAATTATTTAGATTGAATGCTTATGTAGATACAATTATGAACAAATAATAATTGAGAAGTATGTAGGATTTTTAACAGATTAAATAGATGGACTTAATCTTGAAAGATTTAAGTGGGTAAAGTTGGAAGAAGTATAACATTAAGAAAATAAGAATTTTCAAATTCCATGCCTGCGAAAGAAATAAGGAAATTCTAAATAATCGATAAATGAATGGATCAAATGATAGAAATTGAAATAGATTCAATTGATTTGATCAAGATAGCATTTAGAAACTAATGATGATCGGGTAGGAAATGGATTTATCATAAGTGATGTAGAAATTAAGATTTGAAGGATGTACTATGATGACTCAACATGTGATGAGATTAAGAAAGAATTATTTATTTTAGTCTGCAAACTATTGAGGTTGACATTAGATGAAAGTAGCCAAGTGTGATCTATAGCATGATCCTCAACAATGAAGGAATTGTTAATAGTCTTACCTTATAAGGTACTTACGATAGTTATGTTAACTGATTTTTATTATTGAGATGTTAAGTTACTACCACAAATAGTCAATGTGGTCCAAAGAAGGATTCACAAAATAAAGAAATTAAAAGAATATGCTTAGACATGATTTGATTAATCATATTGATGAGACTTATACAGGTAATATTGAGATCCTTTCTTGCATAACAGATTATTGTATAGATGAATCAAGATAATACTATTTAAGGTAAAGGACAGTAAAAGACACACATGTACTAATGAAGGTGTACATGTCATTGAAGTGACTACCGAATAGTTCATGACTAAAGTCACATGTAGGAACATGAATAAAATGCATTTCCTTATCCACACATGATTTATGATGAACAGTTAGATCAAGAAGTCTAACTTTTGCAAAATCGAATATCATCCAAGTTTAAAATATAATGTAAGTATGATTAAATCAGTATCATGTTGAGCTGAGTTATAGATCTTGTACATTTATTGTAAAGAGACAGTGAAAGTAAACTTCTTACTCAAGTAAGAAGAATTTTTGTTCCTTAATACCAACTTTCATAATGAGTGCAATTGTATATGACTACTCAGGAATGAACGATCTGCTGCCACGCTATTTCCCAATTGCATGACCCATGAATTTTGACTAATGATTTATAGTTTATATTGATGTGGGTTCTAAGATCTCGTGTGAGGTAAGACCTCATATATAATATGGAATCTAATTGATCATGAGATTTCGTCGAGATCATAATGATTATTAAGATGTTTGACATTATGCTACATGTTATGATTGATTTATTCATTATTCAAATTGCTCCAGTTGGGTTATGATTAAGATAAGTTTGTGTCTTGATCAGACAAGTTAGAAGGTATCTCATACTACCTTAAAGATGTGTAAAGATGAATGTGACCACATGTAAACGTGCATTGGTTATGATTAGGTAGATTAAATGATATCCAGATATTGACAAAGATGATTAAGGAAATATATATCTCTAAATGATGATAAAAGAAGCTTAAGTTAGTTAACATTATGATGAACATGGATAATCATGAATTATAGGAGTTGATGATAGACACAAGTTCACTATATCAAGAGAAGTGTTGATGAGTGCTAAGAAAAGAAAATGTATAACAATATTTCTAAGGAGGTTATCCACTACATAAAAACCAAGAGGTGAAATATTTATTGTATATAAGAATATAATAATGCATATATAGGAAAGGATCTCGGATCAGTTTAAAGAAGAAAATGGGTGGAATTCGCCCAGAAATTTCCCGTCACGGTCGTGACGGACATGTCATGGGTCGTGACGACGACAATCGAGGGCGATGACACTCGGTCACGGGGGCGGAATTCACCCAGAAATTTCCTATCACGACCGTGATGGGCATGTCACGGGCCGTGACGGCGGTAGTCGAGGGCGACGACACTCGGTCGCGGAATTCACCCAGAAATTTTCCGTCACGACCGTGACGGGCATGTCACGGGCCGTGACGGCGACAGTCAAAGACGATGGCACTCGGTCACGACAGTGACCAGAGTCACGGGATTGAAGATAGGATAAATCACCCTGTCACGACCGTTATGACTTCATCACAGGCCGTGACGACAACGTCAACAAGGGTCCCGTAATGCGGTCACGGACGCGGTCGCGAGCCGTGACCATAAAATTGACACTATACGGTCACGACTCATGACAAGACCATGAATGTATATTGCCCGATCATGGCTGTGACCATCTTCACGGGCTATAACAGAACAGTCACGAGCCGTGACCGCTATGTTACAGGTTATATTCATGCCAAATATGTTTTATTCTAAGTGTATATATTGTGGAATTCTTATGTAATCCTAAGGACTAATATGTGGACAAGATAAATGGTCAATCATCCACACGAAATTAATGATGAGGTCGTCATGCATTGAATGATTGGGAGCGCAGTGTTTATGATGATGGGGGACTGGTAGATCAACTGCTACCTAGTTTCTATTGCTTGACCTTCTCCCCGCCTTGCAACAAATGGATTTCTCGAGCATCCTTTTTGGTCTGGCTTGTGCACCCCACTGATCTATTGGTGAAACCTCTAAAGACTCATGAGTCATTCAAAGTCACAACAAAGCAACCCTCAAAGTCACCTCAAAGTC
>LTAE01003895.1:16203-34883 GCA_001647135.1 Pontederia paniculata | reverse complement strand
GATTTAAATTTTTTTATTACCATTCTTATTTAATAATTGTTGTTCAATTCTTTTCATATCTTGATTCTTTAAATACTAAGAAAATTAAATATAAGTATGTAGTTTTTAGTGTTTTAAAATTTACTCATTCAAGAAAAAGTTTCTTCTAGTCAAGTATAAAATTGTGTGGCTTGGTATATAATTTTTTTCCCTATAAATTGTGTGTTTCTAAAGTTGCATGTTTTTTTGTAAATATTTATTTATTATATATTTTAAAATTATTGATATTGTTGATTGAATAATTATTTAGTAAATAATTATACTATCACTAATAATAGCATTATTAATATGTACTTATGAAATATAAAAAAAATCAATTGATAAATAATTGAATTTTATCAATTATTTCATTGCTTTTACTATTGAACATTAATTTTTTGGTCATATTTACTTAATATTTTTCATTTAAAATAACTTATGAAAGTTATGCAAGAGAGAGTATTATCCCCATTACATATCTTGAGATGAGAATTTTTAAAATTAAGAAGAGAAGGCATAGATATATAAATTATTTTTAAAAATATTTAGTTATATTATTTTTAATGATAAAAATAATATAATAGATATTTGATTATTCATTTTGAACCATCAAATTTGTATATAATTATATCGTATGTTTTTCTAATTTTTTCAATTTTATGTAATAATTTTATGTCATACAAAATTTTGAATTAAAAATATAATAAGTAAGTGAACCCACTAAAATTATTTCTGGCTCCGCCCTTGCTTTAGGGTCGACTTTTTTGTCAGTTGGTGACTTTGTGTTGATTAATAATGTGATGACACCATTTGTATCCTTGTTGTGTTGTCTTATATTTGAATTTCATTTATTCAAATTCCAGATTTGATCATATTACATGAAGAGTTTCTTCAATATGGGTTAACTAGTGATCATAACAAAATGATCCATGAATAGATCTTTTGTTTGAATTCGTTGAGACTTCTTCATGGTGCTTTATGTAGATGTTGCCTATGTGTGGATTCCATCTTGCTTGACAATTTTTCATTCTCCTCAATTTATTGAATGATGTTTGCTTTCTTCTTGGTTATTGAGGATGTGATGATATGAGTGTGATGATCAGGTTGTGTACGAAAAATATCTCCTGAAAAATTTACACGAGACTAAAAGAATAATAATTTACACGAGATCAGGTTATGTAATAATTTTTTTCTCCGGGCTCTCTCCGGACTTGCAGTATAAGATCCAGGCTTGTAGTATAAAATTCAAGCTTATCACATGAGAGAACTAAATCTCTAGGGTTCTATTTATTTATAGGTTTAAAAGTTTGAATTTGACCAAGTCATATTATGAGTTTCAAAAGTTTTAAAAATTAAATCATCAACTTTGATAAGACTTTAGCTAAAAATTAATTTATCTCAAATTTTTGACTTAATATAAAATAATAATTGATAACAATTAAGGTTATTCAGAATTTTATATTTCATGATTCATGAAATGACTTTTCATGAAGGTGATCGAAGTTAAAAAAAATATTATGTAAGTTATTACGGTTCATGAAATAATTTTAACGATCATGACCGATGTCAAAAATTTGATCCGAAGGTTGCCACAGACCACCATGCAAGCGACCCAAAAGAATATATTAGAATTTTTTAATTATCACTATTCGTGAGTTGACTCGGAGACTAGCAAGAATTTTTTTGCTAGTAGAAATTCAAGCGTCACTTGAGTCAACCCCGTTGATGTCCTTTGTTAGTCTTTGGAAGTAGATTATGTGATTTTCTTGACACCATAAACACTTGCAGTCAACTTCTTTATCTCATGAATGTTATATTGAGTGGTGGAGCTAGGAAACGTTGATAGTGAATTCACCTGATAAAGTTAAAGGGCCATAAAATATTTGGAATTAAAGAGCTACTACTAACTTTTCCATTTACAAATTTTAATTCAATCTTCTTTTTAATCTAAAATACAAAGTCAGATAAATTAACGGTGGAATAAAAACACTACAGAGAGAGAGAGACTTTTCCATTTACAGCTTTTAATTCAATCTTTTTTTAATCTAAATTACAAAGTCAGATAAAGTGACGGTGGCATAAAAAAACTACACAAAGTTGTAATCCTATATATATATATATATATAACTTTTTAAGTAAATAGTAAATAATATCAAATAAATAATTAAACTATTTTAACATAATAAAAGTTAATAACATTTATGAAAAAAAGATAATATTTGAATATCTTTGCGCAGGGACGGATCCAGGAAGAAAAGATATGGGAGGCCAAAATGTTAGGGGGGGCCAATATATATAACAATAAATTAAAAAAAATATGGGAGGAACTTGAATTTGAACCTTAAACCTCTAGATGATTGTCAAAACCACCTATTCACTATGTCAGTTATCTAATTGTGATCATTTGTTAGTATTTAATTTATTTATTGACTATAACTACTAGTATATACGTATATATATACTTTCTATACCGAAAAGTTGGGGAGGCCGTGGGTCCCTCCCGGGGTATATGTGGGTCCGCCCCTACCTATGGGTATGGGTCTATGAATTATGACGAGAGCAAAAAAAAATGTGGGACCAACTAAAATTCAAAAGCCTTTTCTTTTTATTTTAATTTACTGTGTTGTCAAATTTGGCTTTCTTTGTATTTACTAAAAAGTAGGAAAAATAATCGGATGCAGCCAAAATGTGAGCAGAATATTGCCAATTGTTGACGATTCGGGAAGAAAATAAAACGACCAGGGAAAACATGACAACATCTTAAGGTTGATCAAGTGTGAATTTTTAGAGGACCAAAAACATGTCATAGTCTGATATTTTGACCATTGTTGGCTTACGTCGTTCGGTGGATATCGTCCACGAGACGAAAACAAAGATCACATTTTATAATCTCCTTTAATTTTCTGGCATAAAAAATATATGTACGTACGTAACATCGATGCTGCCATCCATATATGATATTGATTTGTCAGGTGTTTTAATTTTTCTGTCACACAAACAATTGAGTTCCATAATTATTGATTAAAGAAATTACATGTATAATTAATAAAAAAATTATCAAATTTAATTTGAGTATTTCTTTGAAGTTCGAATTCAAAATCGAATTAATTTATGTGCTAATAACTCCCTCAACATAATATTCATTAAATGCAAATTGAATCTTAGAATCATACGATGAAAACCAATAATTTCAGATTTATATTCTTTTACTCCAATTAAATTAATTAATTTCTAATATTTAATGAGAATAAAAAATAAAATTATTATGGCTTTTCTGTAACTGTCCATCTCTTTGTTCCCACGTTATAGTTTTGTCATTTGACTCATTGTCTTTCTTTCTATTTGATTACTCTTTTTTTTTTCACATTCATGTTTACTAAAGTGTTTTGTGATGTTGTAAAGCTCACAAAAGAGAAAATAAATCAATTTTACTTTTAAATAATCGAACTGTTAAATTGATTTCTTTTGAAGAGTTAAGCAATAAGATATTTGTTCGAAACTAACTTTCGTATTAAAAAAAATTATGGGACATTTGGTTCGAGTAGAAATTCTTAATCTTTTTTTTTTCATTTGGGCTTAACTTGATATGATAATTTATCATCATAGTTCACGGTGACCTATTTATTTATTTTTGGATGTCCTTTACAAGTTCCTTGTTCGATAAGTGAGCATATAAATTTGTATAACTTTTTAAAAATATAAATAATTTAAGTTAAAAAGTACGGAATTAAGTGTAATTCTCTAAATAGTGAATCCCATTTTTTAGAAAAAAATAAAAAAATGTTATCTATTTAAATAGCAAACAATATGCTACTTATCTTCTATCCTAATTTTTTTATAAACTATACATTTAACATTTTACGATTAAAAAAATACTTAAGTACATAATATCAATGTTATCAGAACCGGATCGGACATTGACCCGGCGAGGCTCTTGGTTCAGGTCGAACCGATCGAACCGATCAAGTCGGATGGTCGAACCGGTTAATAATAAAATAATATATTTATTTACAATGTCTACTAACACATATTTCTTAATTATTATAGAATTACATATTATTTTATAATAACATTTTTACAAGTTTTAATTGAAGATAAATGACAATAATGCTTTTTATTTTAATATCAAATGCACATTATAATTTATAAAATAATTTATAAATGTATATTTCATGAATTCAATTATTAATAAATTTCATAAAAAGTTAAACTTGAAAGAAAATTAAATTAACAATCTAACTTTTTTATTCAATGATTCATTTTTTTAATATTTTTTCTATAAAAAAAGATAAAATGCATAAATCAAATTTATTTAAATGAAAATGGAAAGTCATATAGTTTGCACATAAATCTTATATATATAATATTAGATATCTCATAATCACTAAACACTATTTAACATTGTGGTAGAGTAGACCAGGGTTTAACTCCAAGTGATGCCACTATTTTTCTCATTTTTGAACAAAAGAGCCATTATTGATCGGTCTGATTAAATCGATCAGTCTAATAAAAATCGTCTGATTCAAGCGGTCAAACCCGAGTTTTGACCGGGTTTGACCGGTTCAAAACGGTCTGAATGCTAGTCCGGTTTGAAGAACAAAAACCGTAGGTCGACGATTGAACCGATCGGACCGGCCGGTCCGGTCCGATTCTAACAACACTACATAATATCATCATTAATTGTTTTAGAATTAAAATTACTAATAAATTTTAAGTATTTACGAAAAATTTACATATCCATTTTTTTTGGAAAAAATATAATTAATAGCAAAAGCTTTGATATAAAACTTATATAAAGCAAGGAGTTTGACGAAAAACACCACAATAATTTTGCAATTATCCGAAGAAACACATCAACCCACTAATGCAATCCATGAACAGCAAAAGGAGCGCCTTGCGCCGACGGCCTGATTGGAAGCACTCATCCGCTTCTGCGCTGGGCGCTACGAAGCAACTAAACCACGAATAAGCCCCTCGTCTCAGAGTGGATCGATCTCCTCGTCGTCCCAAGGTTCGTTGTTCTCCAATCTCTCTCTCTATCCATGCTATTTCTTTTTTCTTTTGCTCAAATATGATGTATCTTAGTACTGCTTGTCGGATTCCTCGTTGCATCTTGCAGTTCCTTCAGGCAGTGTGCTTGTTGATGAAAAATCCTATCTTTATCGAGTTCATTATTGTGATGTCTGTGTTTGTGCCTGAATAATATGTTACCATCTTATTTTTTGTTTCTTTTTGAGTTCCAGTTCTTGTTATCGATGCTGATTGGTCGCGATATGAGTGTTAATTATATGTCGATTTTACTGAATGGTGGTAGGTTGTAGATCTTGGTCCGCTCAGGGATGACTTCTGCTTTCTCTCGATATCCATTAGGAAGTAGTTCCCTGTTTCATGCTGAATGCGGGATCCATAACTCAAAATCAGAGTTTTTGGGGAATTCCAAATACTTGAAAGTTGGGGCTTGGGGCATCGTCGTGCATGAAGGTTCCATCTTTACGGCTCCGGAAAAGGTACTTTTTGTTTTGATCTATAAGTCGTCTACATATTCTATTTCCTCGGAGTCAAGCTTGAGTGTGATTGTTAAAATCAATGATGGCTCAAGAAACTTGTACTTGTGATGGCTCTTTGAGTGATTTATACTGACTTTGGAATGATGGAAATATCTAGGAAAGGAAGTATGTTTTCTCACAAGATTATCAAATAATTTTGGATAGAGAAATTAACTCCTTTGCACATAGGGTTTGTGCAGACAGGTGGCCGCTTTACCAGATGTGGATGATTTTTTCTGGGAGAAGGATCCTACTCCTATTCTGGACATGGTTGATACACCAATTCATTTGAAAAACCTCTCTCGAAAGGTTTTGTCGATTTACAGTTATTCTATATTCTATTGTCAACTCCTGTTAGTTTCTTCACAGAAAGCCAACTGATGCCAATTTTAAATGCAGGAGCTAAAACTGTTAGCTAATGAAATTCGCTCAGAAATATCTTTCATAATATCAAAGTCTCGAAGATCTATTAAATCAAGTCTTGCAGCTGTTGAACTAACAATCGCTGTACATTATGTTTTTAATGCTCCAGTTGATCAGATACTCTGGGATGTTGGTGAGCAGGTGTTGTAACATTTCTTTTCCTCTATTACTGATCCTTTTTCCTTTTTACTGTTTGGTACATTAGAGATTTGGATGTTAAATTGGTCTATCTCTTCAATTTTTCCAGACGTATGCACATAAGGTTCTCACTGGAAGACGCTCCCTTATGCATACTCTAAAGAGAAAAAATGGTATCTCAGGTTTTACATCTCGTACAGAGAGCGAGTATGATGCATTTGGCGCTGCTCATGGATGCAATAGTGTATCTGCTGGGCTTGGTACTCTTCCAGGCTTGACATTTTCCATGCAAATGTTTTAGTTTGTTATTCATATGATTTTGATAGGAGATGGTTATGCAGAGGTTTTATATTGAACCTTTTGGAAACATGAGTTTATTATGATTTTGCATGTGTCTTTTCTAATTAGATTTCCCTTTAGTTTTTCACAACGCAATTTTTTGTGTGTAAAGATCTTTATTTCATTCCATGGATTCATGTCTACAGGCCTGTCAGAAGAGTTTATCTTTGAAATGCTTGATGTCCTTTTATGTTCTCACACAGGGGAACATAAAATAAGTTAGTTCCCATGGGGGAACATAAAATAAGTTAGTTCCCATGTTTCTCTCCATGTTTGTATTTTTTTTTTGGTACTCAATAAAACTTATACAGAAACAATTATCTGGAAAGAACTTGTATAAATTGATTTCTACATGAATTTCTGTCATGGAATCTTCTTGTGAACTTATGCATGCCATTACCTTATTTCACTATAAAGTGGGAAATTTTAACACCTACAAGAGGCTCAGATATGATGTGATATATCTATCACACCATGCATATTCTGGTTTTTATTTTGCCTTTGATATATTACAGGTTTGATTGTTTATTAGGCAGGCAGTGATAAGTTATAATTAAGAAGTAAGTTCCGAACACCCAACTTATTCAAAGTGAAAGACACTTGTTCCTACATGTCGGTCAAGCAAATAAGCAATTCAACACAAAGTTAGTTGTGGTAAACCACTTAGAGTAGGTTGACAGTGACGCAATCATATAATTTCTGTCAAAATAACAAGTTAACGTACATCATAACTACACGTCATAGTTAAACTCTTAACTCTAATGCAAGATATTCAAGAAAGACCAAAGGTTACCCCTGTTAAGCATTGGAGAAGCATTCTATATTTTTTGAGGGCACTGTAGAAGAATTCTAGTGCACATCTCATATGGAATATGGTGAAAATTTTGAAGTGATTCTTTCCTGTAGAAAACTTTTATTATTGTTTACTTTCTTCTTCGTGAAACTTGAAAGTTGAATGGTTGGTTCATTCTCTCTTATGTACTTTTTTTGTGTTCTTGTTATTCTGCTTTAGACGTGTCTTCAACTATATCTATAACTTTGCATTTGGGTGATAACATTATGTACAGTGGTTATCTTTCAGGGATGGCAATTGCAAGAGATATTGGTGGAAAGAATAATCATATTGTGACAATTATAAGCAATTGGACAACAATGGCTGGCCAGATATATGAGGCTATGGGCAATGCTGGATACCTTGATTCGAACATGATAGTGATACTAAATGATAGCCAACATTTTTTACATCCTAAGATGGATGAAGGACCATCAATGACAATCAATGCCCTTTCAAGCACTCTAAGCAAAGTTCAATCAAGTAGGACATTCCGTAAACTAAGAGAAGCTGCAAAGGTATATTTGTTATTGCTAACATGAATTATACATCTACATGAGTGTTCAAGCAGGCATCACTATTTTGGTAGTTAATATGCTAGTTTAACTGAGAATGTCTTACAAAGGTAAGATAACAACAATTTAATTCACTGGTCATCAGCTTCCCTGTTAACTCATGGATAAAGATGTCTTTAACTTCATATTGTTGTTCCAGATTCTCAGACAGATCAGCTATATAAAGGAATGACTATTTCTATGAAAAATAGGGTTTGATCAATCAAGAATAAAATGAGGCAGCTTTCCAAGGAGGACAATATATGTTACAAGAACTAAGAAGACAAATAATAGTAAATACACAAACTCCTCAAAACAAAATACTAAATACACAATTTAATTTGATCTGGATTCTAGACCATGAGAATGACAGGATGAATAGTGAGAATTAACATGATGGCCCATATAAAACCTAATGAGATCAGTTAATGATGCGAAAGATCCATATAAGGAATCCCAAATTGTTGGAGCTCGGAAAATCTTTGTTGTTCATATCCAGCACTGTTTTGCAAAACGGTGCATGGAAGTTTTCCACCCTTCATTTGTTTCCTCTCATCTTTTCTGCTGAACATTTTGTTCTGTCCTGAAAACTCTTGTCAGGGTGTTACAAAAAGAATCGGTAAATCAATGCATGAGTTGGCAGCCAAGGTTGATGAGTATGCTCGTGGTATGATTGGTCCTCCAGGAGCTACACTTTTTGAAGAACTTGGAATGTACTATATTGGGCCAGTAGATGGACACAACATAGATGATTTAATTTGTGTACTAAGTGAAGTTGCTTCAATGGATTCAACTGGACCTGTTTTAATTCATGTCATCTCGAAGGATGAAAAGGCATCAGAAGATATGAGGAAAAACCGGATGACTTCTGATCAACAAGGTATGTTTTCCAGGGACTTAAATTTTGCTGCAACCTCATATCAAATACCTCTAGTTGGCTTTACCACCAAGCCTTACATTGATGTGATTCCTTCAACACAAGAAAATATAATTTATTCTTTGGCTTTTATAAGATTCCACCTATGGATATATTGTACTTAAAAGTGTGTACAACTACCTTGACTGGGTTGGCATTTATCATGCAAAAATGCTTCTCAATCTTTAATAGGTTTCTTAAGGTGTTCTGATTACATTTGTTTTTATTGTTGTTTTTTTGCTATTTGTTTTCAAAATAGGTGTGTTGCTGATTCTGTTTTGCATTTAACAGTGACCTCGACATCCAGTTCATTAGCATCAGATATATCTTTTGTTGAAAGGAACCTTTCTAGAACATACAATGATTGTCTTGCTGAAGCTTTGGTAGCAGAAGCAGAGAGGGATAAGGAAATTGTACTAGTCCATGCTGGCATGGATGTCGACCCATCACTTAAGATTTTCCAGTCAAGATTTCCAGAAAGGTTTTTTGATGTTGGCATGGCAGAGCAACATGCCGTTACATTTGCTGCTGGTTTGGCTTCTGGTGGTTTAAAGCCATTTGTCATCATTCCATCAACGTTCTTACAGAGAGCATATGATCAGGTATGAAATACTTGCTCATTTTCTCTACTTTAGATCTTCTTAATCTGTGCTCTTGATTTTCTTCCAAGGAAGTTGGTCAGAAGGTAATATTTCATGTATTGTAGTTCTTTAGTTTTTTTTCCTCTGAGAGTTGTTCTTTAGACAGTTTTTGTTGGTAATAATAAATCGTTTACCATTCAAAATTGATTATGCATATATTTCCAAATATTTTAACTTCCCAAATAATTCGTGATAAGTTGGCTGAGTCAGCGTTAAATTTCCACCACTCTACATTTTTTTCCTGTCTTGGAATTTAATTCATAGGCTGTACTGCAATGAAGTTGGTATGATCATGTGACATTCATACCCAAAACTTGAGGTTGATATATGCGAGTTTAACTGCTTTAGTTGCCATTTAGATGATGATTACATGTAAAAGATGATGTCAAATACCTCTCAAGAAAATATTATATCAAATAATACAGCACTTTGTCATTATGACTATTTGTTTATCTCACGTTCCAATGTCATGAGGAGTCTAGATTTGTAGGACAAAATTGCATTAAGAAATATTGGACAGTTTTTTCCCATATATGGTTGACAAATTGAAAACATGTCATATAGTTATACTCTTTCTGCCTATTTACTGGGATGTTGATTTCATAGATAGAAATAGATTGTGTAAGTAATTAGCCAAAGGCTTATAACAAAGACAAGAACTAATTTAATAAACAACTAATTTAATAAAGTGGATGGCTACTCAAGGTAACCATCCTTTGCTTCTCAAACAAAAAAAGACAAGAACTATATATGTTTTTAAATTTAGCTCCTTTAAAAAATTAATTGATTTATTGTTGTGTAGGTTGTTCAAGACGTAGATCTACAGAAAGTCCCTGTTAGATTTGTTATCACTGATGCAGGACTAGTTGGATCTGATGGTCCTATTCTATGTGGAGCTTTTGACATAACATTCATGGCTTGCTTGCCAAATATGATAGTTATGGCACCATCAGATGAAGATGAACTTGTTAATATGGTAGCCACTGCATCGTGCATCGATGACAGGCCTGTGTGTTTCCGGTATCCTAGGGGTATTATCGTGGGATTTAATGGTCCTCTTGACCAGGGAACTCCAATTGAGGTACGTCTTTCTATCTTTTAGCTTATTTACAATCAAACTTACTGCAAACTGATTTTATTTTTACTTAGTTTATGGTTGTTCTGCTAGCAATGACAAAACATTTTGATACTCTTTTAATAGTACAGACACTTTTTACTGTTACAGGAGGCTATTAAGTTTTTTCAACAGTTGTGCATGCATATGATATCTACATTATTTGATGTCCTAACCAGTTGAAATGTTCCTCTCTTCTTTATTGCTTATTTTGTGTAGTTATGTGTCAGGGTGGACCCCACCTCATTTCTTGTTGTTGTTCCTTTCATATGCCTCCCCAGATCTTATGTTCGTTGGTTCCTTCTATCTCATGCTTTGAGCATTTTTTTTTTCAATTTAACCTGCATTTGGAAAATAAGTGTTTTCTGTTAGACTTGTCTGGGCCACTGGTTAGATTAGCTATCTCATCTCTTGTCTTGCTTTCATCCTGTGATATAAATTGGAATGGTTTTGGAGAAGCTGTCTTTTCTTCTATCAAAAGCACTAAAAACATGCATATCAGACTTTGATTTAACTGGTGTTACTCCTCAAGGAAAATATTATGAGCTTCCTTATACTATTTGCCTATTTGGACTCGTATTACTTACAGATTGGGAAGGGAGAACTTCTTGTAGAAGGAAAAGGTGTGGCTCTGCTTGGCTATGGAGTGATGGTCCAGAACTGCCTAAAGGCTCAGTCTTTACTTTCAAGCCTTGGTATCCATGTGACTGTTGCAAATGCGAGGTTTTGCAAACCCCTTGACATTGAGCTCATTCGATCCCTATGTAGAGAACATGAATTTCTAATAACCGTTGAAGAAGGAACTATTGGTGGGTTTGGTTCACATGTTTCACAGTTTATTGCACTGGATGGCTTGCTTGATGGACGAATTAAGGTAAGTCAATTTGCTCTGTTCCAAATGTTTCACAGTTTGTTGCATCTGCTGTATTCAGCAGTTTATAAGTTTTTTGACAGTAAGGATCGTTAACCAACAAACTAGGTGCATCCTTACCTCATTCAGACATGCATCTATCACATGTTTATGACATTAATTTGGAGGGAATTTTATGCACAATCTTCCAATCATAAATGAAGTGGAATTTTATTCATGTGAAAGATTCATTGCTTGTCATAGTTTCTTCTTTCTAATCATGATGAAACTTGTAAATAATTATCATTAAAACAATCCTCTTCTTGAATGCAGTGGCGGCCAATTGTATTACCTGACAATTACATAGAACAGGCATCTCCAAAAGAGCAGCTAGAGATGGCTGGACTTACTGGTCATCAAATTGCAGCTACAACACTAAATCTGCTGGGTCGACATCGCGAAGCCCTCTTTTTCATGCGATAGAAAAGATTGATCTGAAATGGGAGCAAAGCAAACATCACATCCATGGAACAAGATACATGAAACTATTCAAACCCTTGCATTTGATGTTGGATTCAGATTTTAGTTTTGTCTCAGCTGTTCTTCATTTGTCCATATAATATTATTCTGCGGTACATTTTCGTGTACCCTTGTGTCTATTGGGAGCAACATTGAATATTTTAGTTACATTGTGCATTTTTGTTGTTCTGTTTATTGTATAGCTATATTGCATAGTAGTTGATAACAACCATCTCTCGATGTAGAGATCCTGGAATAAAATTTATATGCCCACAACACATAAGTTCTGTTTTTCTGTTTATTGTATAGCTATATTGCATAGTAGTTGATAACAACCATCTCTTGATGTAGAGATCCTGGAATAAAATTTATATGCCCACAACACACAAGTTTTGTTTCGATGCCTAGCTTTTTACTGTGAAATGAAGAGGGCATCAGTTTGGCCCCATTCTACAACTGAGGTGGTTAATTTGTAGAATGGAGCCAAATTAATGCTAAACCTAAAGTTAGGTTTGGTTACAGCATTTCCTCCCATCAAAGTACTTAATTATGAAATCAAGTTCGGTTGATACAAATGATTAGCAGGTTTGTGTCGAGACCGGGAATTAGTAGCCCCGAGTTCGAGTCATGAAGTTGCCAATTTGGCCAGAGGGATATTATTTCTGCTCTTTATCTCGACTCCGTATTAGTCAGGTACAAATAGTTCTGAATACCGGGGGCTCCGAGCGGGTATAAAAAAAACTACTTGAGTTTTTTTTTCCGGATGAATATCATGTGCCAAACCTTTGTTAAAATCCTACTGAATTTTATGAGGCCAGTTGACAAAAACTGCTGGAGTCAGTTGGATCTTCTTGCTTTGTTTCATTTTTTGGAGATGCTAACATAAAACTCATTCCTAACCTTCGTAGGGCCATCAATCCCATAAATTGGCCATGGGTTAATATTGCAAGCATATTAAGAATATAACTATACAGAGAAATGGTAATTGACCATAATGTAGTTAGGTAGCTCAATTATGATGGAAATATCTTTGCCTGCTTGTGAGCACTTCTTGCGGAGATGGAGTATATCCGAGTCATGACATTTATGTATATTGCATTCCACTGCACAAATCAGGTAGAGGTTGCAGAGCCTCCAGCGTGGAATAAATCACCATTTTCTCAGAAATTTTCCACGACACTCGGCCCCCAATTTCAGTTTCAAATCATTTATTTTGTTGGTAAACATTACCATGAAAATGTTATAGTTAGTGACACATTTTCCAAATTCGATATTGTTTATAGGATTTAATGCATCTATTAAGCATCAAATAGGAATATTGAGTATATCTTAATCATTTAATATATAATCAATGATGGATAATCTTGAAAGATTTTGAGTATGATTTTTTATTAATTTGATCATTCATCATTGATTATATATTGAGTGATTAAGATATGCTCAACATCCTAAATGTTTAGTAACGCTTGGTAGGTGTGCTAAACTCTTGTTTATATTTTAACTCATTTATGCTTAGGAAACATTCCTCTCCTTATCCGGGTACAATCTCTCGATTATTTCCTATCAAGTTTGGTTGGCGTATTTTATTAGCAGGATGACGAAAACTAATAACACCTGATTCTATTCTTGAAATAATCAATTTAATCCGATAGATACCATTTTAAGCTTTACCTCGACTTCAAACTAGTGCTAGAGTTCTAAGTACGGAATCTTGAACTGGTACAAAAAAAAAGAACAACTTTCTCATAACCATTGAACCAGCATTACAAAAGTAAAACACAAATAAATTCGTAAATAAGATTAAGTGCAATAAAATTTTTTTGGTTGCATGGGACGTTCATATGCATAATATCATATCCTCATATTTTTTTAAACTCATGTGATTACTATGCGAAAAAATGACATATACTAATTTTTGTGATCAAAGTAATCATATTGAACTTTGGTAAGTATAAGTCATAAAAGTTGTTGAGAGTGATTTATTTTTTATCTTCCCATTTCAAATTGAATTATATAAGGTTAAGACTAAACGAGTATTTTTCATGATATTTAGACCTGATTTTGCATGCTTGAGTTGGATCCACCAACTTGGTATACTCTAAACAATAGCAAGAGTAAAAGATCGATCATGGTTTAAATCCAGCTACTTAAACTTCATTACTTCGTGTTCTACTTCTTTTATTTTATTCGTTTCTTTTAAGCTGTCAATTTTTGGAGTGTGCCAAATTTTTATGCCCGAATTTAATGTCGTTGTTGCCATAAAGACATGATGCTAATTGCGGATAAGCGGCTCCATTTTTGGGTAATAGAAAAAGAGGCAAAATCTTTTTACAACTACAGAAGATAATTAAATAAAAAGAGCTTTCATCGAAACAGAATTAAATAAAAAAGTAATAACACAAGGACAAAAGAAAAAGAAAATCACAAAATGGCAGTGCTTCCGTATTCAATGCCATGGTGTCAAATGACTTTGCACACGCACACCAACATAGGCAACGTATACATGGATGGTGGCCTCTGAGCTGCAACATTAATTACTAATTCTAATCCTTTTTGGCAATTTTACATATTCAAATAACTTATTTATTGTTATTATTATATTACACTTTTGAAACAATTAAATATATAAATTAAGAATGCAGATTTGTTGTATATTTGTCCGAAAAAAACTAAAAAAAATACTCTGAAAGTATTAAGAAAATCACTATCTAGTATCATTTTTTGGTGATTTTTTCGGCCAATTTAGTAAAAAACTTTAGATAAAATACAAAATAGAATATAAATAAATCTAATATTCAATTAAAATATAAAAAACGCCTCAATTTAAGTTCATTAAATACGGTAACAAAAACTATTAGATCAATAATAAAATTTTTTCACTCAACAAAATATAACATCATACAAAAACTATTAGATCAATAATAAAAAATGGACGATCCATATAGCAGAGATTTATAAATAAAGAAAATAATATCTCGTACTCTTATGGCCTTTGTTGAGTGAATCGATTTTATTTTATAAAAAAATATTTTAAAATCTAATCAGAATCCTCAACTTATAATTTTTTCTTCGATCGAACTTTTTAATGGAATTGGTGTTGCTAATTTTGTTTTACACCGTTGCCTTAAAATGTAAACACGCCTTTTAAAGTAGCAGTAAATGAGCATTAATGGAGAAGGGTCATTTATAAGCTTGCCATTTGGCAAATGGCATAAAAGGGCGTCCTACTGCTATCTCTCTGTTATGATCACTACATCAATGCTATATTTTTCTTCAATTTTTTTTTCTGTAGTTACATGATTATATAAATCAGTGCAAAATTTTGAAAAATTAGTAATTTTATTTTTTAAAAAATAAGATAAACTGAAATGTGACTTCTCAAGTCAAAATTATTAACAAATTTAAATATTTTCACGAATTTATGAATAAAAATATTTCTTTATACTTTTTATATATGTTTTTGGATATTTATTCGGGATCTTCGATGTTCAAAGTTATTAACATCTAATTAATTCAAAGTTAAAGTGAAGAACATAATGATATTTTATTGACTAAATTAAAATTAAAAAAATTAAACTGTAAATTACTAACTTATTATACGATACTATCAACTAATTGTGCCAACTTAATTTCTTTTTTTAAAAAATTAAATGGACCCAAAGAATAAATAATTACAAGAGCCAAAAAGATGGGAAAGCAAACACCGAAGGGAGATGGGAGCCACCAATCGTGTGGACCAACAGGAAGCTGCCACGCGTCCGACCGGTCGATTGCGTCGTTGGACCCCACGAGGAATCCGCGGTGCTTCGTTTTTAGACCTACCGGCACGACGAGGATTCGGAAAGAGCGGCTGCAGCGGGACACGCGAAACCAAGAGACAAGAGACGCGAGAGAAGAGAGAACACAACATAGTGCGTAATAGTAATAACAATAAGAAGAAGAAACAAAACAGAGGACGGCGAACGTGGTAGGAATAGGAATAATATTACTTCCATTTCAAACGACTGGTTTCGCCGATCTTTCGCCACCTCCGGCGAGCACGAGACGGCTGTAGGAGTCCCCGTCCGTATCACGTCTTCCTCCTTGTCGTTGTTCGGGGTTGGCATTGACGACGGCTCAAGGAGGAACAGTAGCAGGAGAGCGTTTGTTTAAGCTGCTCTTCTCTTTGCATCCGTCGGTCGGTTTTTCGTAGCCATCTCGATTTGTTTTCGTGTCGAGGCTTTTGATGTTTGGTTGCTGTGATTTGTTTCATTGTTCATCCGCATCTGTCAAAAAAGGAGCATTTTGTTTTGTTAGAAAAAAAAATCTCTTTTTTTATTTGTCTGGCTTACACAATCCCGTTTGAGAAGTATCTATCGTTCTTCCTCTTTCTTTTGTTATGCCTGTTTTTTTTTTTTGCATGATTTTTTTTCTTTTACAATGCGATGATAGGGTTCGCTATAATTTCATTAGTTGTCTCCACACTTTTTCATCGATATCATTAACATTCTTCAGTAATTTTTGTCCCTGTGTCCGTCCTTCGATGCTGTATAAATGGAGTCTTGTGTTGCTATCATAATTTAGTACGAACTCTATGGTTCAGATTTCATGCGATGGTGCAGCTTTGTTGCATTAGGCAAGAAGGTCTGTCAGATGGGGGCCTCTTCCTTATTTCTCCTTGCGATTTTGCCATAAGATAAAAGGCTTTCAGTAGACTTTTCATCTTTGAAAGAAAATGGAGAGCAAAAATATGATCTTTTTATCTGTGTTTCTCGATTTATTTTTCCAACCTGCTGCATTGTTAAGGACAATATATTTTCTCTTTTAATTTGAAAGGAAACAAAATTATTTCACCTTTCCCCTGGTTAACCAACATATCCATGTTTCTATGTCGCATTTTTTTCCTCCATGCATGTAAATTTACCGTCTTTCATAACCTGAACATTGTTAAAAGGTGTTGATATGTTTATGCCTCACTAGAAATGTACTTGTTTCATTGTTCAAATGCTTCTTAACAATTAGAAATAACTTAATTTGACCAACACTGTATCTAGATTTACTTCAGTTTGGTGTTTTTCTGGTAGTTTTGCTGAATTCATTTTGGTACTCCTGTTCAGAAATGAGAGAAAGCAGTACTCCCCTTACGGGAGTCATTAAGGATGTCAAGGGAAGAACAGCTTGCTATAAACAAGACTGGACAGCTGCATGCAATTCAGGCCTTAGGTACTACTATTCTTCATCTGCATTTTATAAGGTGTAGATGCTTCATCTGCTTTTGGTGTAGCTTGATTGCTGTTATATTGATTACTGGTCACTGAATATATGTTTCATACTTATCAGGATACTGGCACCGACTGCATATATATTTTTTGCTTCTGCGCTTCCCGTCATTGCCTTTGGAGAACAACTAAGTAAAAATACTGGTAAGCAAATTTCTGTTGTGTGCACTCAGTGCAAGCCTCTGAAGGTTTTTTTTTCTGTTAAAAATGGATGCTTATGGGTTTAATCCAAGGACTTGAGTGTTAAGGTTCTTTTATATTGCTACTATACCTGAACCTTAGTAACTATTGCAAACAAATCAAATTGTTGCAGATGGCGCCCTTAGCACAGTCGAAACCTTAGCTTCTACTGCTATCTGCGGGATCATGCATTCGATAATAGGTGGTCAGCCACTGCTGATTGTAGGAGTTGCAGAGCCCACCATAATAATGTACATATATCTGTATCAATTCGCGAAAGGGCGTGAAGATCTGGGGCCTCGATTATACTTAGCTTGGGCTGGATGGTACTGATGCCAAATGTGTTTGCTTGTTCTCATCCTTTATTCTTCTTATTATTTGCTTTATTAGACATTGTTTAATTCTTTCAGGGTTTGCATCTGGACTGCTTTAATGTTAGTTCTCCTTGCGATTTTAAATGCATCTGCAATCATAAGTAAATTCACAAGGGTCGCAGGAGAGCTTTTTGGGATGTTGATCACAGTTCTGTTCTTTCAAGAGGCTATTAAGGTACCTTGTTTTTGGCCTATACATTTGCGGTAAACTTTGACTAAATATTACTGCCTTAACATACAGGGAGTAGTAAGTGAATTCGACACACCGAAAGGTGAAGAACATGCTCAGCCATTGTATCAGTTCGAGTGGTTATATATGAATGGGCTGTTCGGCGTCATATTTTCTACTGGTGTGCTCTTAACTTCACTAAAGAGTAGAAGGGCAAGAGTGTGGAAGTATGGCACAGGTTTGTTAGATGTCAGGATTTCTTGATAACCTGCCTGTCCAGGTTGCATATTCTCTAACATACTAAACTGCGCCTATTACTGAAGGTTGGCTTAGAGGTTTCGTCGCTGATTATGGGGTGCCATTGATGGTCTTAGTATGGACAGCTCTGTCTTATGCAGTCCCGGCCAAAATCCCTTCTGGTGTTCCAAGGAGACTATACAGTCCACTCCCTTGGGATCCCCAATCTTTGCATCATTGGACTGTAGCAAAGGTAACCACATATTTGCTTTATCTACGTTGCTTACAATGAATTAAGCACCTTTCTGTTTTTATGTTGGTTGTAATCCTCATTGAAACCTTCTCCAGCTCCATCTGAAATAGAAACTAGTTGGGGCCTCATAACTGGTAATGTATAACTAAAGTTGCAGGCCTTTATCGTGTTACAATGGATGACATCCTTAGGATTCAATGCAAATGTAACGCCCCAGATTTTCTAAGTAAATAATAATAATAATAATAATAATAATAATAATAATAATAATAATAATAATAATAATAATAATAATAATAATAATAATAATAATAATAAT